>CAJNOP010002415.1:4092-17744 GCA_905250075.1 Rotaria sp. Silwood1 | reverse complement strand
CACACCCACCCACACCCACACCCCACACCCACACCCACCCACACCCACACCCACGCCCATCGATAGCTTTTTTCTGTTTGCTTGGGGTGTTACTTTGCCATCAACTTCTGTCTGTATAAATCGAAGCAACGATCGCTACACGTCTTTCGCAAGAATTTTCATGATTCAGCCATCTAGAAAGTTCTCGAATGTAGTATCCTATTTGACTTAGTCACTCGGAAGAACTAGATAAGATATTATTATCTTTCTCAATTTCTTGCCACGTTACTATTGCATCATTGACTTTATTACTTGACATGAGAAATTGTACTTTTTGTATATACTTAGCTTAAGAAATACCAATGTAATATATCAACTATATAAATAGAATTTAAAAATCTTTTTAAACTTATTTTTTCTTTGGATAAATCAGACAATTGACCAAAATTATTTTATGGAAAAAATTATTTCGTCAATTATAAAAAAACTTAAATTAAAAGACCGCCAAATAACAAATATTTATAACTATGGTTCATGGGTTTATGGTACAAATCATGCAAATTCTGATCGTGATTTTCTTTTTATTATAAAACCTGCATATGCATATCAACAAAAACGCTTAAGATTTCATCAAGATTTTGATTATTTTCATTCATTTAAATTGCATCGAATAAAAAAATGTGATATAACAATTCATACATGTGAAAATTTTGAATTATTATTAGAAAAAAATTATATGTTAGCTGTCGAATGTATATTTTATCCAAATGAATTTATTTTAAGAAATAAGATTGATTATAAAACAATATATTTATCAAAATATTATAATCCATTACGATTAAAACAAGTTGTATTTTATGAAAATTATTCGAGTTTGAAATATATAATTGATGATGATGAAGATAATTTAGATCATATCTCGACAGAATTAAAATCAAATACAATTAATCAACTTTTATGTGATGCTCTACATATAACAACTCAAGATGAAGATCGAATACTTAAATATTTATTTCATGGTCTTAGATATTTAGATATTGGTGAACAATTAATTCGAACAAAATCAATTTATGATTTTAAAAGTGTATCATATATATTATCGGAAATAAAACAAATATTTATAAATAATATGAAAAACATTGATTTTGTTGTTGATTATTTTGAAAACAAAAGTGATGAATACAAAAGAATAATCGATGAACTTGTACCAACAAATATTATTAATGGTGAATTTAAAGTTCATATTACAATTCGTAATCGAAATATACAAAAATTTTTAAATATCTGTAAAATAAATAATATTAAAGTAATTTGTATTCATTTCAATGATGAAGATCATATTGAACAAGTAATGACATCTTCATATCATGTTGGAACATATTCTGATATAGTTGAACAAATGAAAACTTTAATTACTAATACATTTAATGATTTTGATATAACAAGATTAAAAATAAAATCATTACCATCGAACAATGGTATACCAGAGAATGATATTGATAAATTATTCTTTTGGGATAAAAAATCAAATTATTTCGAATTTCATTATAAAATATTTATTAAATCAAAAACAAAATTAAGAAAATTAAAACAATTATGTCAACAACAAAATCTTTATCTATCATATAATGCATTTGAAAAACCATCGATGGATAATATGTATTATATTGTTACAATGCGATTATTTAACAGTGGTAGAAGAAATGCATTAATTGGAAATAATAATATTATTCAATATTTAACAAGATATGATTTTTTACCATTGAAAGTCGAACAATATTTCGTAGCTTATGATTCAAATATTGACTTGGATAAGAGATGGAAAAGAATTACATCAGATTTACCACAAACTAAGTCAAAAATTGTTAGGATTGGTCATAAATATCGAATTGGTGGTATACGTCGAAAAGTACCTAAGAGATCTACGGAATGATTCCTTTTAGTTTTGTTTTTGCACCAATGAAATTATATTTATTCAAGAATCGAGAGAGTTTTGGTATTGATGTGTGTAGGAAATAAATATTTGAGATATGAATAAATTTTAAAAATTATTTGAAAGCAGAAGTTATTGATTGCTTTTGTTAACATTTATGATTCTATTTATTGTCGATACGTTTTGTTATTTGCTTCAAATTGTGAGTCTAGTCAAAATGAAAAAAAAATGTTTGTCTTTATCTAAAATATTCACAGAGAAGGGTGTGGGTGTGGGTGTGTGGGTGTGTGGGTGTGTGGGTGTGTGGGTGTGGGTGTGGGAGTGTGGGTGTGAGTGTGGGTGGGTGTGGATGTGAGGATATTTTGATGAAAAGGTCCACACTCACATCCACCCACCCACACCCCACACCCACCCACACCCACAACCACACCCAAGAAACATGCAGACCAAGACAGATTGTTCAAGTTGAAACCACTTTTGGATTTACTGCAAGCCAGATTTAAGTCGATTAACATTCCTGGCTCAATTATTAGTATAGATAAAACTATGGTACCATGGAAAGACAGACTTCACTTCAAGCAATTTATTCCGGGCAAATCGCATAAATATGGCGTCAAGATATACAAAGTATCGGGTACGAATGAATATACTTGGAATTTTATGGTTTATACTGGTAAACAGGATCCAACGGCTAGTCTTGGACACGCTCAAACAGTCGTGATGGATTTAATACATGATCTTTTGGGATGTTATCGAACTGTAGTAGCTGACTACTTCTTTACGAGTATTCCTCTTGCAAAATGTCTATTGCAAAATGATACGTATCTAATTGGAACATTGAGAAGTAGTCGTGCTGGATCAGAACATGAAGCTGTTCAGAAAAAGCTCAAGAGGGATGGAGTTTATGGGCTCCAAAACAAAAACGGCATAAAATTAATCAAGTAGAAAGATAAAAGAGACGTTTTGATGATATCCACAAAACCGTCGCATTCAGCAACTTTGGTGGATACCAGGAAGGCCAATAAATTAAATCAGCGTATCATGAAGCCACAAGTTGTCCTCGACTACAATGAAGGAAAACAAGGTATAGATTTATCTGACAGCTATCAGCATACTATACATGTCTCAGACGATCTATAAAATGGTATCAAAAAGTGGCATTTGAATTGATATTTGGAACGGCAATAGCTAATGCCTATTTGATCTATAAGAAACATTACGACGCAAGCAACATGACGATGCTACAGTTTCGTGAAAGTCTTGTACGATCATTACTCCTTGGTACACCATTCGAGAACTTGAAATCTGGTCCGAAGCAACAATCAACAAGTAATTCGAAGCGTAAACTAGCTGATCATAAGCTTGAAGAAAAGAAAGGGTCTGCACGCAATGTCCGAAGACGCTGTGTTGGCTGTTACGAGAAAAACAGGATAGAACAATCAAGAGAAGAGTGTCATGCAACAACAAAGAAAATAAAAACTTTCTGTTCTGATTGTAACAAATTTTTTTGTGTTGATTGTTTTAACGAGAAGCATTACGCTATCAATAAATGATTTTAAAAATAGCGAAGGCACACATTACGTCTAACCTTTCACCTACGAATAAAAGAAAAGAAAATGTTTTTCTATTAAATTTCTTGTTAAAATATAGTGGGGCCCACCGGTGGGCCCCATCGACTCGAAAGGGTTAAGCACGAATTGTCATCTGTATTTATTTCAAAAATATATTTTTAATATGTAATATTCTCACAGAAACATTATATCAAGTGTCTTGAGTTTCTCTTTTAAACAGTATTTATCCTAATTTTATCGTTTTTTCTCTCAGAACATATTTTAAATAAAGACAAAATCTAAACAATCGTTTATTTATTATTTTTTCACTATGAATATTCATATAAAATATCGTCATATATGATATGAACTTTCATCAACACTTTTCTATTATCGAAATATTATTTTATCTGTTTTTTTTTGTTTTGTAATTAAACATATTAATATTCACTATCTTATTTTATTCTTTAAAATTTCTATATTAGATAGCCATTTAGATATTTATATTATATTTATGCCATTGTTTCTTTTTTCTTTTATGAAATAATACTATAGATATTGGAAAAAGTGAATTACTGTTACATTCGTTTATTTAACAAAAAGGTATAACAATATTTATTCGAGATTATTTTTTTATTTTGATAAAGTTTCAACATTCACTTTAGATCAATGCTTTTTAGATAACCAAAAAAGATTCTGTTAATCAAAAAATATTTATTTTTCTATTAAAAAGCCAATGAGAATTTCAATGAAATAAATTTCTATATGTTTCTTTGTAATTAAAGAAAGTTCTAATTAAAAAAAACTGATATTCATAATAATGATTATGAATTTGATTTAAGTATATATAAAATATTTTTTTCGACATCTAATTGCTTATCTTAAATATAAAATAAAATATGATTATGTCATTTTCAAAAGTTTGATCTTTATAAAACACAATTGTGAAGCTGGTGTTTGTGGGTATTGTTAAATAATGTGTCCTACTCACATGTAAACGTACATTCACATCCAAGTGCAAGGAAGAAGAAGAGAAACATAAACAAAATACAAAAAGAAAACACGCACAGCTGATAATATGCCCTGTTGCTACCAGCTCAAGTGGCACAAAAATCAGTTTTATGATAATGTGTTTATTACAATATTTATTGAATAGTGATCAAATAGTATAGAAAGAGAGAGCAAATGACGCTTTATCTGTTCGTAAAAGATGAAATTTTTCTTAAGCATTCTATACGAAATTGAGATGCGAAGACTACTACTTTTCGTCTGCCCTCAGTAGTTCTTCTAATTTTCATATATATGTTAAATCACATGTATTCTAAAATAGACATTTAATAGAAATTTGTTTCAATGATAATAAAATTAAAATCATTGATACTTCAGAATCTTTCTTCTGACTTACTCCACATAATAAACGTTCGCATAACATTTTATGATAACATTTTTCGAAAGTATTTTTATCTTTAACATAATCAAAAACTATCTAAATTAAAAAACTAAATCAAAAAAAAAGGAAATACAAATAGAAAATAATACCATAATCTGATCGAATTCATCCTCAATATCGATTTTACTTCTAAAATTATTCATAGATTATAATTTAATAAGTAAATATCAAATCTAAACAAACCCTTCTCATAAAAGTTGATCACAATATTGGGCTAATAATTCAGCTGATTTTCCTGCATTATCAGCACTTTCTGGTAATACATTATTATTAATAAAATTTCTACACCTCTAAATACACAAGATCATAAATGAAATTATCTTGAAAATAGTCAATTTACCTTCTCAACAACAGCAATAAAATGTTCATTCTTATTAAAAAATTCTTGTGCCACTTTGAAAAATTCCTCACGAATATTAAGGATTAATTTAATATAATTAGCTGGAACCTAAAAAAGGGAATAAAATAAAATACGTATAATTATAAGATACGATAGTAAATTAGTTTTACATCGATTGGTGTGAAAGATTTAATAACTTTTGGACAAAAATTTTCTTCAACAATCTTTTTTAATTCAATAATCGTATCTAGTATTCGACCAACTAATTTGAATAGAAATGCAAAATCTATCAAAAAAAAGCGAATCATTTAAAATCGGTTATATGAAATTTTCAAGATTAATTATGTTGATAAATTTTTTTTGTTATATACCTGAATAGTTTTCATTGTGTAAAAGTGGTTTTGCTTCAGTATAGATTGTTTCAAGTTGATCAAGAATGAATATTTGTTCAAGTTTTTTAATTAATGGTGTTAATGTTGATGGATGTAAATATAATTCTACTCGATGTATTTCTTTTTGAAAACGTTGTTCTACCTGTAATAAGATAATATCAAATGTTTCATCATTTCTATAAGAGGCCAAAATAGAAAACCTTTTTTAAATATTCATTTATTGAATTCTCAACAAGATTAACGACTTCCCATCGATAAAATTCTTCTCTATATTGAAGAAATGGTACTTCAAAGTTATCTTTATAAATTTTTAATTTTGAAGATGGTATTTGATCAATATGATACGGTACAAATGAATCTTCATTAGAGTTCATTTTGACTAAAATTTTCCTTATAAATTTCAAGAAAAAAAGAGAAAAATCTCGATCTTTACCATAACTTTGTACAATTGTATGTATTAATCGAGTATCAATTATTTCATTTTGATGTTCGGCATTGATGAATTGAAGACATGTTAATGTTAGTTGACTTCGCAATGGTTCAAAGAAAACAAGCTTTCAAATTTCTATTGCCATCTAGAATTATGTTAGTTTTATAATTGACTTGAAAAGATAAAGATTCGAACTTAACTTACAATGAATACTTCATAAACATCTCTTTTTCCTGAATCATATACCTTTCGTATCCAAGATCGATTTAGATAATGGCAAAAACTATTTGTTACCTTACTTGAAAATCGATAATTTTCTCAATTTTTGGCATAGAAACAAAGTAAACTTTCGTCTTCTAAATCTAGTCCTTTCTACAAATAAAAATGTCATACCTAACATCACTTGCGAATTAACTAATTAGATAATTGTATGTGAATCAAGAAACTTGATGCACAACACTCAAACTAGACAAGTAAGAGGCATTAATATTACTGTTCTCAATGTTTCTACCATGATTCATATCCAATACTTGAATAATAGAAGTAAAATCTTGTTAGATAGTATAATATTGTGCATACATTGTTTATTTTAAATTGATTCTTTCGTTTTAAATACTACACAAATGACATCAATCAAATTTAAAGGACTTGAAAATGACTTTAGAAAAATTCTGATTTGTTTTGTTTTTTAAAAATAATTTTTCATTAGATGAAATTAATTATTTTATTTCATCGTCTTAGAAATGTTTAATGTCATATCATGTTAGATAAATAAAATTTTAGCATGAAACTGTTTACTTGAGATTATGAAATGAAATAACAAGATGTCATATCGATTTTAAATGATATCCTTAGAGATATCTGTGAATGCTAACGAAGCTCAAAAAACAAAAACAAATCAATTCAGATGTAAAAATAGCATTTGAGTACTGTTGAACATATGTGACTAAGAGTAGTATATAGTTGTTATTATTAAATGAAGTCACAAGGGTGTACCGAAACACCAATAGCACGTGAGGACACCGTATTTTTCAGTACAGAAAAGTATTCCAAATAGGGATATTTCTTAGCTAAATTTCTAAATTAGGGTACTTATCATCGGATCATATTGAGTCGTGCTCCTTTAAAATACGTTCATGATTTTAAAGTTCTCTGTGAATCATAATAGCAACAATACGAACATAAAATTAAGAAGAATATGTTTCCTTTACAGTAATATCTGATAGAATTTAATTTTTTGAGAATATATTTTTAATCATTTCATATTAAATAAAAAGACAAGAATGAATCTATTTTTTTAAAATATTGTATGATGAGTGATTTATCTCAATTGAATCTTTTTTAAACTAGAACACTGTACTAGGAATTTATAACTTTTTCTATTTTGATAGATTAGTTTACATGAAAATTCAGAATATTTTTTGTTCCCATTTTCTTTCACTTGACAAGATGATGTTCATGATGACTAGTCTATTCTAACAACAGATTGTTGTTATTCGAGAAAAAGATACATAAACGCTCTTATAAATATTTATTTTTAAACTTCTTATAGTCTTATAATTGAATAAATATTAATTATTCTCTCGAACAACTAATCTTACTTTAAAAATTTATTCCAAATAATTTTTCAATTCGAAATATAATTCTTCATCCACAGCATTGGCTGCATCATCTAGATTACGTATTTGATTAATTTTAGTGGATTTTCCAAATTTTGTTGATCCAGAGCTTTGTGATTGAGTATTTGTACAATAATTATAAACAGCACTATATATTCAACTAGTCAAATGATGAAATAGAAACAAGCAAACGAAGAAGGAACTCATATTTACGTATAAAGTTCACCATATAACATAGTTGACATTTCTTTAGTTCGATAAATATGTTCCAGACCTTCGAATACTTTTATCCAAGTATCATTATTATAATTGTCTATGTTTACCATTTTTATTTCAAATTAATATCTATGAATAAAAGACCAATAATATTAAAGTCACATGCGTTGTGAATAAATATTAGATGCCATACAAGTTTTACTTGCCATGTGACATCAACTTGAAGTAACTCGAGTTTCAAATATCAAAAGATTTCTAATGTCATTCAAAACCTTTTTCAGACTCAATTCTGAGAACCTCACTATTATATAAACGTCATAATTAAGGATTGTTATTGAATCGAAGTACCCGGGCAGACAACAAAACGGCAAAAACGGCGTTTAAACGTCTCAACATCTGAACTATTTAAACAGTGTCATTAGTCGCCAAAAACGCGTTAAAACAGTTTATGAAAAATTAACTTTTAACACGTTTTACATGTTTAAACGCTTGGAGTCATTGAAATTGTAACTGTTTTAACGCGTTTTTGGCGACTAATGACACTGTTTAAACAGTTGAAATAATTTCCCTTGTCACGCCTCTTAATGATCAACAAACGTTTCATCTAAACGATGAAGTATCAATAATTTATAACTAAATTTTCTTCTCATTGATAAACTGATTGATTATATTCAAATTATCATTAGATTAATGTTAAATTGACATATGTTTATAGTTTATACTTTGAAAACAGTGCAGAGAATTTATCTCTCATCAGTTCGTTTCTTTTTATGTTAAGAGTAAGTGTATATTTTACTATTTACTTATTGATATTTTTTTTCTTTTTGTTTTTTTTTCAATAGTGGAAAGAAAGATAAAAAATGTAGGTTTAATCGAACAGCATTAACACCTTGTCATACCATTCCACTATTAGAAAAAAAACAAAAAGAAAAAAATACCAACAAGTAAATGGCAAAAGGTAAACTTACTCTTAACATAAAACGAAACGAACTGACGAGAGATTTAATTCTCTGCACTGTTTTCAAAGTATAAACAATAAACATATGTCAATTTAACATTAATCTAATGATAATCTGAATATAATCGGTCAGTTTATCAACGAGAAGAAAACTGAATTATTTCCATTCATGTTTCAAATAAGTGACGGATAAGATAGACTGATGAATAGATTTAAAATAGTACGACTAACACAGGAATTGATAAAAAGGCAAAGCACGGACTATCTAACCAGCTTCTAGTATAAGGAAAACTACAATCGGAACTACTATGGTAGACAGATGTTCTTTTCAAGTATCATTAATAAATTTAACCTCATTTCGATCAAATTCTAAAATATCAAAGTACGGAGATATGATATAACTAGAAATGTCATCAATGCACTACGAAATCTCATAATTAGTGTGTATTAAGTCGGTCGCGAAATTGATTAAGGCACACCTATGCATCAGAATGCTATCTACTTTTTCCTGTATTGACGATATTTCTTTTAAAGCTCATTCATATTTCGATGACTTAAGATTCCCTTTTCATCGAGTAGAAAACTCAACTGTTTCAAACGTCTCATATGTCACACGTACTCGTGATGAACATTATATATGAAACATTTCAAGTGAGGAATATTTAATGGACCCTGCTATGTTTATCGTCTGCGAGCGACTCTGCTAGTTGTATTGTCATAAGTATCGTACATGTTATGTCTAAGTCAACACTAACCTAGTGAATATTGAAGTATTTTTCACAGAAACTCACTATTAATAGCCATGCAGTAAGTGTCCTATTCTTTCTCTCGTTCTGAGTGATTTCCGCAGAAAAGAACTTATCTAATTCGAACATATCCAGTTTTACACAAAAGAAGTATGTGCCATTACATATAGTGAATTTAACATTAATTTTAAGTATACGTTAGAAATAAAATGGCCTACTCAGTTAGGCAACTATGTGAAAGAAACAGAACACAAATGAATTCCAAATGAAAAGAACAGACGAATAATCGGACGAGAGAGTGATAAAAGAATGACCTCTTTTTTTCCTTTTTCTGTGAAATGGACGGACGGAAAGAAAAGACAGAATGGAAAAAATTTCTTGCAAATGTGGACTGATGATAACTCTGTTTCTATGTGACGATGATAACTAGATGAAATATACAATAGTCAAGTTTTGAAACTTTTATTGAAACAGCTAATCTCTATATCATTTTTTAATGATAACCTATATGAGAACAGGATAACTTGTTTATCTTGGTTAAACATGATTGTTGCCCATACGTACTTGCACTTTTAAAAGAGAAATAGAGAAGATTATGATTATCATATAATCTAAGAAGGAAGGAATCGTTTATGTTGTTAGTATGATATACTAACATGTAATAACATTAATGATGATTTTCTCCTTCCATTTAGTTTCTGAGCGTTAACAATATTTGCCTGCACTTATTATAATTCACAAAATACAACTGAGCTAGAATTAATCTTCTTAAATGTGCAGTAAAATAAACCAATAGTGGTTAAGATGATGTTATAATATTCATTGAACAAATCACTATAACGTTAATTGTCTACACGCTGATTGTTAAAGATATTCAGCATGAGATGTGCTGCACGCCTATTTCTGTTAAGCAAATCAGTTTATGCAGTTACTCTGCGGCAAATCAAAGATAAGCCTTGTTACATTCTCATCAGATAATAACACCGAACAATATTTGTCTTAACGGTTTTCAATTGACAGTGGAATATTGCTGAGTAGATACACTGACAATACATCAATATAGAATATGTAAACTCACTACGCGAAGTATTTTCAGTAAGATCGTTATACTGCTATCAATTTTGACTTCGACTTCATGACAATAAAAAAATTTTCTTGGTTTAAAATTTCTGTTTGCTAATAATAAATATCGGACCTGATTCTTTGCTGTTTATTAGGAAAAGATACATGTTCTAACCATCAGTTGCCTGTTACTTATAAACAACGAACTGTAAAACTTATTACTTACTAGAAAGTAACCAGACTGATTACTCACTATGTTGTGTTACATGATTTAGATACATTCAAACAGGTATAACTATTACAGAATAGTTAAATTAAAAATTTACTACTCATTAGTAACAGATTAGTAGGGCAGACTATCACCTACTAGCAACTACGTAGTTAGTGACGATGCACATGACTTACTGACAGCATAATAATAAAATTTTTGTAGTTTTGATTGTTTTTTTGGTAATCGAAGCAAAACGGAAAAATACTGTTAAAACGTTTTTTTTCGAAAAAAAACACGAAATTGGGGCGTTTTTAATGGTTTTGTCAAATTTAGTTGAAAATAAACTGTAAAAACGATTTAAAAGTGAAAAAATCAGTAGTAAACGCGTTTAAACGAGTTAAAACGGTGTAAACGCTTTTTTAACGCGTTTAAACGCCTTTCTGGCCGTTTATTGTCTGCCTGGGTAGTTTTCTCATTTTTATACGATAAACCGTTCAATTCATATCAAACCATCGAAAAAAATTTTCTAAAAGTCTAATGCATAAGATTGGTATCGTTAGAAAGAGCGCAAAAAACTGAGTATTACCCTAGAATATGAGCGCGGAGTATAGTGTAGTCCCAAGCAAAAATTTTTAAAACAAAATTCCCTGCAAGAAGAACTTTTTTGTTCTTTCTTCAGTTTTTTCTTTCGTTCTGTCATACGCGTATACACACACACATATATATATATATATGCGAACGGCAGAACGAAAAGAAAAACTTTCTGTATAGCTGTTCAGAAGAGTGCATAACATTCTTCACGATGATAATTCATAATTGAAATATTATTTAAAGATTTAATTATATAATAAAAATTTCATAAATTCCGAGCATTAAATTAGTTTTGAAATTCGACGATTTATTAAACGAATAAAATATTTTTTTTATCGACAACGTTCTATTGCTTAATTCATACTGAAAAATCTTTTTTTTTTTATTTCTTTTTCTTGAAAATCGCAAAAGTATATGACACTCAATTCAATTAGGTAGAAGAAGCTTCACTTTTTCAAGCTGAATCGATCGGTTCACTGTCCGCTCTGTTCATTAAATTTGATCAAAAAAAGATTATGTTTCTGGTGAATAAAATTAGCATATTCGGATTCAGCGTGGTCAATTACCCCCATCCATGTTGAGATCTCGAAAGAATACCTCTGACCATAAGCAAAAAATATTTTAACAAAATTCTATAGAAAAACACGTACAGAACAAAAAAATAACAGCTTCGCACTGGATTCGAACCAGCAACGCGTTATTCCACGCTCTTTAGCCACTCAGCTATATGCGAATTATTCTTATCTGTTCTGTCTCGTATGTCGTTCTTCTTTTCTTAATCAAGTTTAATTTCATTGAGTCAATATTCAAATATAATGTCATCACCTTTCATCATAAGATAGGATTTTTTTAACTCACAAATATATTTCATTAAATTAAAATTTTCAACATGTGAATGTCTATTGCTGTCAAGAAAAAATCAATATTATAATTACGAATAATAGTTAGATTTTTAGTCTTTTTTTTTGGTTCTTTTTTTTTTGTTCGAAAAATTTGTTACCTCTCACTTAAGATTGTATTCTTATTATTTTCGAAGTTATTATTCATTTTAAGATATTTTCAAGAAAAAATCTATATTACTTTAGTTTCTTTGAATCAAAATAGCAACAACAAATATTTTAATATAGTTAGTTTCACCTTTTGGCGTGCATGCGTCATAATGATGTATATGAAAAAAAAAGAAATTGATAAGAATGGATACTCATACATGATCCATATGAAACGATGTTAAGTTTAAGAAAGAAAACAAAATAAAATCTTTTTTTTTTAAATCATTTTACGAATATTTCTTAATCATTCAAAGCATCTTTGTAATCTTAGTTAAATATTGTTTATATTTCATGTTACTAAATACTTCGTTTTTCTTTTCACTATCATGAGACTAATAATATTCACTTTATTCATCCGTCATAGTTTTAGAATAAAAAAATATTTATCTGATATCAGGCAACATTTCTCGTAAAAAATTTTTTCTTATGCTTTTTGATATGAATCCTTATAGAACAAGAAGAATTTCTTGAATATTCAGTGATAGACAGCTTACGTTTTCTTTTTCTTGCTGTCTTCATCTTCTTTTGGCGCATGCACACTACATATGAGAATAAACTTGTTCATATATCCTGTGGACAAGCTTCAAAAACAATAGATGAATAAGTTTGATGATCAGTCCTATCAATGTTGTTATTTAAAGAATTTAAATTAAATAAGAAATGATAAAACAATCTTTCCAAATTTATAAAAAAAACGAGAAAATCTAGTTAATACTCTTTTTTGTATGATATTGATTAGATAATATTTTAAATGTTGTTTTGTCTAACTTTGTTTTTTAATTTTGTTGGGAAAAAGGAACTTCACTTTTTTAAGATAATTCTCTTAACCTACAGCAACATCAAAGATATTTTTTCTCTGACACATTTATGTGACAAATTCTTTTCAATTTAATTGGTGATCATCCTCAAGGACAAAAGAAATAACCAATAGAATTATTACATGTGTTCGATGACACATCCACACATTTATCTAGACACCTTTCATAGCCATTATCAGCTTGAAAAGATATATATTTTTTGGGTGGGGTGTGGGTGTGGGTGTGGGTGTGGATGTGTGGGTGGGTGTGGGTGTGGGGTGTGGGTGGGTGTGGGTGTGGGTGTGGGTGTGGGTGTGTGGGTGTGGGTG
>CAJNOP010002414.1:0-16487 GCA_905250075.1 Rotaria sp. Silwood1 | reverse complement strand
TGAGTCATATTTGCAAAAGTCACATTAGAAGGCCATGGCTTTCTAATTAATTGTTTGGATATTACATAAATATTCCCTAGTAGTTTTATAAATATCTTAGCATTTTGACAGATCATGTATGATCTCCATCGCACTCCTGTTTGGTTTTGCCATAAATTTAAAGAGCTATGTTCAATTTCCAAAAGCTGTCAAAACCAAACAAAGTTTAATATACATATTTGATCGCTTGAATTCTTTTTCTTTGGTACGATTACATATCTTTTGAATACATATAAAAACTTTTCTGTTCTTTGAAGCATTTGTGATGCTAGATGTCGGATAAGTATACTAATATTTATTGATGAAATATAAATAAGTGAATAAACTAATTCATCAATAATTTTATTTGTTTTAAATAAAAATATATGGTGAAGCTTTCGACGTCTCTCAAAAGGTCATTATTAACATTAAAGTTATATGACCAAAATTTACAGATAATATATGAGACAATTTTTCCTATCTTTTTTTTTCTCTTTCGTTCTGTTCTGAGCATTGCGCTGAGACAAAATCATTTCTCACCTTCATAGTGAAATGTTCAGAACAGAACGAAAAGAAAAAAAAGGGAAAAAACTGACTCATATATTATCTGTAAATTTCTTTCATATAACTTTAGTGTTCATAATGACCTTTTGAAAGATGTCAAAAGCATCACTGTAACATTTGTTTAAAATAAATAATATGACGAGTAAGTTTAGACAATAGATTAGGCCATTATAGCGAGAGAAAAGAATACATCTTTCGAAAACAATTCAATCATATCCATAAAATGCAATATATGTACCCATTATATAGTCAGATAAAATTCAACAGCGAAACAAAGATATGTATGAAGAATGTGATGAACACTTACTGCCATTATCATGTATCAGCGACAATGAACAGGAATCGGATAGTTCAGCAGAAAGTGATCAATTGCAAATCGTTTGTGATACAGAAGATAGTGAAAATTTACTTGTTCGTTTAAATAATTATTTAAATTTGGATTCTGCTGATGATACTGGACTTAGTTTCGACGAAGACCACGATCAAAATATTAAGAAGAAATTCATTGACGAAGATTTCAATTTTCAGTTGCCGAGCTAGAAAAACAAAATTAGTAGCTAACAAAAAAAAATTGTAATTTTTTACAGCAAAAGTCGTATTAGAAGGCCACCCTGAAAAGACCGATGTGAATTTCCTTAATAGAAGGCCATGGCCTTTTATTCTGGGGGGAGTTTAGCAAAATCGGCCCTATTTGAAATGTGTACCCCTTTTCTCTATTATTCGAATAGACACCAACACCATTTTTTGTGCAAAGATAGCCCTTGGTATACCCTAAAAAGTTGCAAAGACACAAGGATTTGAAATGCTTGGGCAATACCTTTTCATAAAGCCACAACGTATTGGGTATAGAAATACCATTGTGGTTTTATGAAAAGGTATTGCCCAAGCATTTCGAATCCTCATGTTTTTACAATTTTTTGGAGCATGCTAAGAGCTATCTATGCACAAAAAAATGGCACCGGTGTCTATTCGAATAATAGAGAAAAGTGGTACAAAAAACGGGGTGGATATGCTAGGGAAATCGCCCCTATTTGAAATATGTACCCGTTTTCTCTATTATTCGAATAGACACCGGCGCCATTTTTTCCGCATAGATAGCTCTTAGCATGCTCTAAAAAATTGTAAAAAGACGAGGGTTCGAAATGCTTGGGCAATACCTTTTCATAAAACCACAATGGTATTTCTATACCCAATACGTTGTGGCTGTATGAAAAGGTATTGCCCAAGCATTTTAAACCCTTGTGTCTTTGCAATCTTTTAGGGTATACCAAGGGCTATCTTTTCACAAAAAATGGTGCTGGTGTCTTTTCGAATAACAGAGAAAAGGGGTACACATTTCAAATAGGGCCGATTTTGCTGGCATATCCACCCCCGTCCTTTGAGAGAACTCAATTTTGTTTTCGATCATGATTAGATGATAACCATAAGTTGACCATTAATTAAGTAAAACAACGCAATCTTTAACGTTACATTGATTTAAAATCAAGCAGAAAACACACAACACCGAAAACACGAACTACGTCGTCAGGCAGAAAAACCATCTTTCTTCGTCTCTCGACGATGTGCAGTTGCTTTTTTTCAAACAAATGTTTGGAATGTTGTTGAGGCATAGTAAATCACCTGAAATTACAGACGAGTAGAAAGAAAGTAGGATTGATTATGAGTAGATAATGTCTTTACTGTTAATACTATCTGAAAAAGCTACCGTTAGGAACTATCGAGATGTTTTAGCGAAGATGCTGAACCGTTTAAGGTTCAGTCTCTGTATTATCAAACCATCAAAGGTTCTATGTAATTTAAAGAGCCATTTCAGACACAAAATGAATTCACGTGTGTATGAGACGTTTATCTTGTATCTTCTTTCAATGCTGAACTTCAATTACGCAGATGGTTCCAGTGCAAGCCGATTGATCAGTTTTTTTGTTAGGTCGGTTATAGATTATATCTCAAACAACATTTTATTAAATGAATAAGTTCTCTAATAAACGTTTACTTATTGATTACTGTTGTGTTATATCTATTTTGTTCAATGGTAAGTTTTATTTTAAAAAAGTAAATTAAATTTTTCTCTATTTAGGTTCATCTCCGTAAATGCCGTTATAATATTCGTTTTCGTGGCAAGCAGTTCATTTGGATTATTTGGTATAGTGAGGTTTCCAAAAAAAACTCTTGTCAAATCAACAGGGCTAGACTAAATGACTAGTGTGCATTGTTTGTCATTAGAGTAGAACTATTCCCTAGACTGAAAGGATAGGGTCTAGAAACGGAAATTCATCTGAGTCTGTCTGTTGTCAACACGTGGTACAAGTGACCAAAATGATGGTGCGAAGGACCTCAATGATGGTACATATGGCCATAGTCATGGTACAAGTGATCACAACGATGGTACAAAGGGCCACAATCATGGTAGAAGTGACCACGGTGACGATAGAGTGGCCATAAATATAGTTCACAGTGCTATGTATAAACCAAGATAGAATTTAGCCGCAAATATTTGTAATTCATATGATATCACAAATGATTATAAACGCAACAGCCTTAGCCAATGTTGTTAAAAATAAGAGGTCGATATACAGTAATACAGAAAAAAATTAAGTTGAACAGCATTTTTATTAAATTATCAAGTCTGACGAAGTATATTTTAATCGTGTTTTTGTGAGCACATTATTGTGTTATGAATCACAGCTGGATGAGTAAATTCCCTAGACTGAAAGGATAGGGTCTTAAAACGGAGATTTACCTGTCTGTCTGTAATCTTTGGTACAAGTGACCAAATCGATGGTACGAATGACCACAGCCATGATAAAACTGACCATAACGCAGTTACCAATGAGCATAAGGATGGTACAAGTGCTCATATCGATTATATAAATGGCCACAAGGACGGTACAAGTGACTGTATCGATGGTACACATGGCCACAAATATGATTCGAACGATCGGAAACATGGCATCAGTGTTTATAGCCATTAATTATTATTAGAACGGCTATAGTTACTAACTATGCCACACATAATTGTGGCTATCAGCTACTGTTTAAATGAAGATAGCAAGAAGCTATGACACGAAAGACTTCATAGGACGACTATGATTATTTAGCTCTAAGGCTTCATGTTTGTCTCAATTCGCTCAGTCTAGAGTGAAGTGTATTGACAGTCGATACCCGTTACGTTTTTTTTCGAAGCAGAAAAAAAAGGTTCGAAATAGAACTATATTATGCCAGAACTTTAAAAGATTCAGAGAATAGTGCCAACTCTAGAACCGTAAAAGGTTCTGTGCGGGCCTTTTTTTGAAAGTGAGACCGTTCTTCATCATTTGCCATAGTTACATTATATTTGGTTAGTTGATCATATTTTAACGATAAAAAAATGACAATGACAATGCATGTCTTCCACTTACTGATCTAAATTTTCATTTTCTTTTTCTTTTAATTTCAACAAATGTAGAACAGCTATTGCCCTAATGTTTGCTTGCTCCGCGGCCTTTTTTATATGATCTGCATCATCATCCTTTGCTTGAACTCTCATTTTTATCATCGCTGAATAGATTAATTTCAATTCTTCATAAGTCGAAGGTTTATATACATCAATTTCAGAATCATAAATTGTTGCGCCTTCTTTTGTTAATGTTATTGTTTTTTCGCCACAATGACGTTCAAATGTGCTCTGTGGTATCAATGATGATTTGTTAGATGGTGCAGGACGACAGTAATCATCGTGAAGTGAAAGGAGTTCTGTCATGGTTGTATTTCCTTGTTTGAACGCCGTTGTTGTTGCATTTTCAATCTCATTATACGGCGTGTTTCGAAATTCTTGATGAGGTGATGCTGACAGAAATGTGTTTGGTAAATCGGAGACTATTGGTCTGGATGTTGATGGTTGATTTTGTCTAAGGCTTGTTGAATTATAAACTGTATTGTGATGAGAGGATGAATATGTACTGTAAGGTGGCGGATTACCAGGCAATAAAGTATATAACACACAAAGGGTTAACAGATCATACGAAGATATGTCTAGAATACGTGCAGGCACATCTTGAACATAGGAGCCTATTGTGTCGTGCAGATGTTTATATTGTTGCTGAACAAATTGAACAGATTGAGATAAATAATAGCTGCGTAACGATTCATAGTGTGTATTTTCTTCGGGTGTTTTTCTGCCGAACCGTTCTCCATCTAATCGATGCTTCAGCTCTTCAGAGATTAAATTTCTTTCAACATAATTATTAAAATTTACGGCATCCATATAGTAGCTAACCAATACGCCATTTGATTCGTCACTTAATGATAAATTTCGAAATGAATTTGTAAGCAAATCGGTTGTAATATGACCATGAAAGCCTATTGGTGGTGCTTCTGTCGTATTGCTTGTATGAATAGTTTGAAATTCTTTTGGTAACGTCGTCATATTTGGAGGCGAAGTATGAGTGCCGGATTCTCGTCCAATGCTAGACATCGATTGTGTCGGTGAGACACGTTGTGCCTGTGATATATTGTAAGCACCGTTGTTGTTGTCCGTATTTCGTTGCTGCTGGTGCTTTTGCAATAGCATATAAAGGGCGGCAATTTTCAACAATGTGGTGAATGGTATTTTACTAATTTGTTGTATATCTACTTCTATTGCCCTATTAATCGTTTGTTGTAAGGTAATATATTCTTTGCTCAAACTTGCGGAATCATATTTCTCAAATTGTGTTCGAAAATCAAAAAGTGAATCTTGTTCATTGGATGTCAGTGGGCCCAATGATTTTCCCGAAGCACGATTTTCTAATTCCTTCTGAGCCAGTAAATAGTTCTGCAAATCACGATTTTGGTAGTACGCAGTATGTTTAATTAAAAGATCTGGTATTTTCATTGAATCCAATTGATCGGCGGTTATTGCTGCTGTCGTTGACAATGATGATATCGAAACATTCGAAGGAGTCCCATTTGCTTGTACTATAGGTATTACAATCTTAGAATCGTTTCTCAGTGCTTTTTTTTGCAATATCATTTGCTCCAGTTTAGCAGCTTTAGCCTGTGTGTCCGGATGTTGTTGTTCGTTTTCAACATCATCATATGCTCGTACGTGTAGACGAGAATTCCCTAACGCTCTTCTGTTTGGAAATTTGCGTCTTCGTACATTCGTATTCGATCGTCTTGAAAATGAATCTTCTTGATAAGGTAGCTCTGATTTATCAATTGGTACGTATGTATCTTGTATTTTTGGCTTATGTCTCAATGCTGATTTATCGATTTGGTTTTGAGTATCATCTCTGAGTGAGTCACAAAATTCAGTTAAGTTTTGAATAAAGTCTTCTGCTTGTTGTCGTGCGCTCACGTCTTTTATATTCCTCGCTTCCAGTTGGAGGAGATTTATCGTTGCATACAGTTCATCGACGAGATTAAATCCGCCGCATATTTTTTTGATTTTAATGCATTCACGTTTAATTTCTTCATTTTTAGCTTTTAGTGCTTCCTTTAGCATTTGTTTATTATCATTCAAGGTTGTCAACTTTTGCGTTGCATCCGTCTTTCCTGAAGAGATAGAAAATAGATGAAGACAGAAATTTCGTTATCTTAAATGTAAAGTGTGTCTGGATTAATTTTAGAAACACACACACGAAAAAGGTCTCTATCTCTAGGAAGTGTTCTATCCGGAAACACAAGATTAGCATATAATTGGAGCCATAAAGGACTGGATAAATCAATTTTACCTTGCGTTGCTATATCATATTTAGCCTTTATATCTTCTAATACTTTTTCCACTGTTTGCTGTTTGACTTGAATTGTTTTTCTGGCGTGAAAATGTTCCGCCCAGCTACAGAGTAAGGGACATTGTGTACATTGCCCTTCTCGCATAGCAACACAACCTTGAAAGATGTCGTGACCAACAACGGTAGTTTCGTTTAAACTGCAACGATCATGGCAAACATTGTCACATTTTGAACACATGGTGCTGTGATATTCAGCATCCACAATTTCCTTTACATCTAAAACAGTTTCTTGCGTATATTGTTGATACATAGATTCATCGTCACCATATTTTTTCAGTGCTTGTTGAAGTGAAGCTATTTCATCCTGCATTTTTTGAATATTTGTTACTTCTAATTTTGCTTCAGTCATTAATGCTTTTATAATATTACGTTGATTCTCCAGATCTTTGAATGCTGCAACGGATTTCGCTTGAAATGTATTGATTTTTTGTAACATTGTTTTAATTTCTTTCATCGAATCTTTCCAATCTGCTTTGAGTGAAACCATATCTTCTTCAGTTCGTCGTCTTGGATCTTTCGAAAAAGCCGAATTTTGCATATAATATGGAAAAATATTACCATTTATTTCGAGACAATTTAAATCAAAATTGGATGTATGACGTTGAACATTTGTTAATACAACAATAACATTATCGAGCACAATATCTGGTAAATTCCCACGTAAACTAATTAATACATTTCGCATACCCGCTGTTAAGCGACAGAGTGATCCGGAAATAACAAGGATTACTGCTGACAGATGACCTAAATCTGCGATAGCTTGTCGTATTTTTGGAATGTTTAAAGCATCTTGGTCAGCTCCACGGGTATCATTAAGACCTGGTGTATCAATAAATAAATAATATTTGCCTGTTTCATCATCTTCAAAGGTATAGTGATGACACATATCAGTTTTCGATTTGGTAACATCATCGATATCTTTTTCAGTATGATCGAATGATTCTGTTGCTGATGAATATCGTGTAGGTATAGCTACTTTTAAATTATTTAGCGAACCTTTCAAAAAATAATTGGTTAGAGTGTTGATAAATGTTGATTTTCCCGATCCTGAAAGACGATAGAAATCTTTGTAAAACACTTTTAGCAATATATTTCAAGTGTTACCAGTTTCGCCAATAACTGCAATATTTATCCATTTATCAGCATCGGGTTTTTCACGTGGAAAAATTGATCGAAGCACTTTTTTCAGATATTTAGCCATTGCCCAAATATTAAACTATCCTATCAAACACACAAAATAAACCACATATATGAGCCCGTCTTTCTAAAAGTGTCCTTTGTACAGTCAACTGCATGCGAATACAATACCATGAAAGTATTTATTATCACGTATATTAAAGTACTGATGGCAAAAAGAGAACAAAATTGGAATAAAAACTACAGATGATGACCTTATGGACTATCGTGAAGCTGGTGTACTTGTGCTATATCTACTTATTTAACTAAAAGTTTCCATCTTATCCTTCTCCAAGTTCTATTTGAATCTTGCAATTCTTTTTATTATTGGCTAGATAACTTCTTTCGGTAACAGACTTCTGTAGCAAAATTTTCTGGATTTTTTTCACACAATTTCTGTTGCATTCTCATCTTGCCGATATGAAAGAAACCTAAATACTCTTTCGAGCCCTTACATTTTCATTCGAAAGGTTACCAATTCAAGTCGACTGAATTTGAATTTTCAAAAGTGCCTAACGAGGAAACATTTTCAACTGTCAAATCCGTTTTGAGTTCGAGCTTGGTGCATAAGATAGATTCCGTTGAGGTATAAAAAATTCTAAAGGATTAAATTCTCTTAGGCCTTCTGTCCAGAGTTATAAGCATTTTACTGGAATTTTAGCGTAGGGGATGGTATATACGAACAAATCGAATTATGGTATTTCGATCTGAGATTTTGCCCACAGGCAGGTCTACGCATGAGTAGAATGTGCTGAAAATTTCAGGTCAAAAGAACTTTTCCTTCCAGAGGTATTGAAGTCCTAAAAACACAGAAAATCCCAGCATGTTTGTCGTATATGAGTCATTTTTGGGACTTCAATATCTCGGGAAAGAACAGTTATTTTGATCTGAAATTTTCAGATCATTCCACTCATGCATAGATCTGCCTGTGGGCAAAATCACAGATCAAAATACCATCATTTGATTTGTTCGTATATACCATCCCGTAGGCTGAAATTCCAGTAAAATGCTTATAACTCTGGACAGAAGGCCTGAGAGGATCTAATGTTTTGGGATTTTTCATACCTCAATGGGATCTATCTTATGCACCAAATCCGAACTGAAAAGGGATCTGACAGTTGAAAACATTGCCTCGCAAGTATGCAGAGAATCTAAAATAGTGTCCGGAGCATCTTCTGAAGTACTAAAAACCTCCAATAAAGATATTGATTTGTATCAAATTTCATAAGACTTTGATTGCAGCGTAACTGGTGTGTTTTCTGTTGCTTCCAGAAGTCGCCCCATATAGAAAAATATTAATTCTAAACGTAGTATTAAAATATCCAAATGCGATTGCAAAGTGAATGATAAATGAGTACATGTACAAACGATTTAGATTGATAAAGTTTCTGATTGGTGAGTAGCTGTTTCTATTCTAGATGAAACTAGAAAAGAAAACAGATTGATACGAAATCTTTGGACTACGATACTCTTGAGAGATATACCACAAATCTTCGATCGGCTACGAAACTTGGAAGGATTTTCATACGAAACCAATGAGATTACAAAATTTGAGATGTGTTCGAATTCCGTGAATTCTGAATTCTTGAGGGTGTGGGTGTGGGTGTGGGAGTGGGAGTGAGTGTGGGCGTTGGATATGGGTGTGGATGAAGAGAAGATCGATACTGACACCCACGTCCACACCCGACCCACCCAATCGATAGCTATTAATATTGGTGAATTATTATCAAAACATCGTTGCATATATCTACCATATATCCATGAGGTTCACTCATGATCTTGAACATGCTTGGTACAAGTAAGAAACCAATTTAAAATAACCTATCCGACCCAGCTTTGTGAGCTGAACACAAATCTGAAGTCAGTTTTCGTGATTTCTAAAGAAATTGTGTGACTTTGAGGAGTAGAATCACTGATAACTATGTAGGGTAACTCACGTGTGGTTAATACTAACTTGTTCTCCCCCCTCCCAATTCTTTACATTGGATAATTTAATGTCAAAAGATGTGTTTTGGCGAGATCTATATCTGGTAAGAAAAGAAAGTCTAGGCCCTTTTGCACAATTCAAGAAATTTCGAAAATACTCCCATTCTGGAAAGTGGGATTTCTTGAGGCTTAGGCGGTTTCTCATCCATAGCGTTTCTTTTACTCTATATATCAGTCACTTGAATAGGATAAATTTGTAACCTATACTGTTCTCGATCTAATGAGACGTTCTTGACGTCAAACGGTCAAATCGTTATTGAGAAAGTGTCAAAGTACTGAGAACACCCCTTTTTGTGGAACTCACGTATATTTTCGGAGAAAATAGTGAGTGTAAGCTTTAAGGTCAAGATTTCACGGCTCCCCATCCCTTCTCCCCTTACAGACAGGCCTCCATTACAAACCATAGCAACGGAAGAGAACATTACAGACATACCCCCCATTACAGACAGGCCCGCATTACAGACCTTAGCGACCAGGTTTAAAATAATGGATATACATATACATATACATGTAACAGCTTTATTCGTCATATAATTCAATGCTTCTTATAATAAAAATGCAAAATTAAAGAAAAAAGCAGTGTTAAAAATGAAAAATACTGAGCGAATAGCAACAAAGAAGACGAAAAATAAGGGCGTCTGTCAGGAAATTGAAAAATTTGTGATTTTATACTATCTATATTGCATATTAGTATAATGAAGCTGAAGAATATACGTGAGTTCCACATTTCAACTCCAAAGGGGCTGCGCTAACAAGCTTTTTCGCGATATTTTAGGGTCAAAATAGACCGTTAAAACTTGTTATAGCTCCAGTTTTTCATAGGTAAAACTAAATAGCCTATTATTTTGGATTTGACCATGGTTTAACTAGACCTTTCATTTGAGATAACTAAATTAAAAAATTTTTTTTCCCCGGTGGCCTAGGATGGTTCTGTCGCGAACTTTTTCTCAAAATAAGACCACTAAAAAGATGCAAAAAAACTTACCAAGATTCTTTGTTTGCTAATTGTGTAGTTGTTGTGTTATCCTGAAAATTTGTCTTTTTGCTGTTGCACGAGCTTCCTCTACAATGATAGACTTTTATACTGCAATTTTATTTTCTTCAAGGTTGGAAAAAACCCATAAACAAGCGAGTCTGTGTCATTATGACGGAATTATTTTCTTTCCCTCATGCAGGAAACTTCTTTTTAAAGAGAGTTGTTATTGCACAGGCAATGGCAATGTAAAACAGCACATTGATTTCACCAGAAGATTTTTTTAAGTCTTCATCATTCATTTTTGAAGCGAGAAAAATCGACATTGAAGAGAAATATTTTTTTAGAGACCATATATAGTAATAAAGAAGCATCTTTTCAAGCGCGATCACATAAATAGTTTAAATATAGGTATGTATTGCTTGGTGTGATGCGAAATATGAGAAAACTGAAAGACATACGTTCAGTGAAACGATCTGAACAGATCGAATAGTTGTGGCTATTTCTGCCTTCTAGTCGTAAGCTCGAAGATCTTCTATTAGATCTAAATAATAAAATGACTGATTCAGATCAATTACTCGCGGTCGTGCACGGCGAGTCGCCGTCGGCAACCCAATGAAATATGGCTATATAAGGGTCGTAAACTACTCGTTTGGTACGGACAGTATTACGGTCGTATGACGCCATGCCGTATATAGCGCCATATGCTCATCGCTTTCAATAGTATCCGTGCCGTAAAACGGCCGCATATTCGATGAATATGGCAGTACACCAAGGGGCCATTCAGGAGTGTGGATGTAGCGAAGATTGATACATACACAACCAGACACCCATACAAAAGCACATCTCACGCGGACATCCACACATCTGCATCAACATCCATATCCACACCTACGCCCACACCCCAAACGCTATACGCACATCCACACACACCCTATAAGATCTTTTCTTCAGCAGATAGAATAAGTCCCATCGCAAAGCACAGAAAATGAGGGCGGATTAGCTCTCAAGTAGAGATTTATTAGAGCACGCAGATTTCCTTTAATTGGAATCTTTTGAAATCTTGAAATCTGCTTCCTCCTCCTTGAAAGACGCTCACCCGCCACGGCTACCATTTTCAGCACGGTTCCTAGGAATAGTTTCCCTTTTTCAACATAATGGCAGAATACCAACTATAACCCGTCGTTTCTGGTCTGGGCGTGAGCGTGGGTATGTAGAGTGGTTGGGTGGGTGTGGGTCTTCAGTGAATCGACACCTACACCCATGCTCTCACCTAGGGATGCAACTAATTCAAATCTTTAAGAATTTGGTGTAGAAAGATTTGGATTTAACTGAGACTTGGATTTGGATTTAGATTTGGGTTTGAGCTTGGTTTCAAAGCACCAAAAACCGATGAAGCGCTGTAAGATAAAGCACCGAAATAATGAAAAGAATCGAAAGTCTTCAAAATTGATGAGAAACGGTTTGGAATTGGGACGTGGGCTTTGGTTGAGGATATGAGTGCTTAATGGTTGGATTTGGATTTGGATTTGGTGTTCGGATTTGGTTTCACTCTATCATAAATCAAAAGTTCCAGTCATGTTAGACGGAAACCAAATCCCACATTGAAATCCATCTCTTAGACCCAAGTTCAAACCCAAATCCAAATCCTCCATTCCAAATCTAGATATAATTAAAATCCTTAGTGATAAGTCCGAACCGGATCCAAATGATAGCTGCAATCCAAAGTCAAACAAAATTCAAGTCGGGAACCAAATCGAGACCAAATCCCAAATTTCAGAAATCAGATCAAAATTCACATCCAAGTCTCACAGACTTGCTCCTAAATCACAAATGTGTTAGAGATTTGTTGCACCCTTACTCACACCCACATCCACCCACACCCTCGCCCATCACACCCACACTCACACCCCAACCGTTCAAATTGTTTGGCGCTTGGACGAAGAGGTCCAGTATTTGTGCGCCTCGCAATTAACCCTGCGCTGGTTATGGCACGAGCGGTCCACGCGAACGCGTTCACACGTATGAAATGAAGCGATCAGGAAACAGAAAGACATCATAATGCAGACCTACGCATACACTGACGAGGGAAGGCCACCAACTGTTCAATCGCTTTTGCGTTGAAACTATTTGCGTTATGTAGTTCCCAAAGAGTTACGAATACGCCGAAAATATTTTGGGCGGATACCTTATTGTTACGAAAATAGTTCATTTGTAAGATATGTTTTTGATGATTGTCGTGGTCCCCCTCAGGAACATTAGAAAAATTGATATTCGGATTTCGACTTGAAACTTCACATAGAAATACTTCTCAACAAGAATAGTGCTTTCTGAAAGTTTTAGGTCTTTTGATTGTTTGTTTCACCAAATCTGCTACTTTATTTGAAGGATATAAAATACAAATTTCACAATAGCAGTGTCCAGTGACAGGAACACTAGAAAGATCTGAAACGTTCACAAAAAGTTGTTCTCCTTGGAGCATCTTTCTATGTAAAATTTCAAGTCGAAATTCGAAAATCAGTTTTTTTAATATTCCTGAGGGGGGACCCCAGGCACTCAATAAAAACCATACCTTACAAATGGACTATTTTCGTTCAATAAGCTATCCGCCCAAAATATTTTCAGCGTATTCATAACTCTTTGGAAACTACATAATGCAAATAGTTTCAACGCAAAAGCGATTGAACAGTTGGTGACCTTCCCTCGTGAGAAAGCTAAAATTTGCAAAATAAATAATAAGCCCCGATAAAAAGTAGAATTCGTCACCAATACAATAGAGTACAAGAAAGTTGTTCTCAGGAGATGACGAGAGATGGATGGGTTTTCTGAAGAGATGTGATGGGAGATCTCATAGAGCTGTAATAATTGAATAGTCTGGGAAAGTTTACTTTTATAGCTATATGTCTCATCTCCCGTTGCATCTCCCGCATCCCCGGTCTCTTGGATATGCGGCAGCTCTCATCCTTAAAGATATATTTCTGTCGGAATAAGTGGATTCTTGGTACATATATAGCTGACTTTGAATAGTGTTAAAAAGTAGAGTCTTATGAAACACTTGAAATCAATTTTTACGTTTCTTCTCATTTTCAGTTTCTAGATTTATCAAAACACGATAACTTCAAAGCATGGCATCAGACATAAACATAATTCTGCTTGGTGAAACTGGTGCAGGTTCGTAATGTCTAATTGAGGGTGTGGGTGTGGGTATGGGTGTCGGTATGGAGGTAGATGAAGATATAATCAACACCCCTACCCACACTCACAGCCCAGCACAGCGAAACAAATTTTTACTACCCGTCCTTGGGATTGGAAACACGGTACATCCTTGAAGTTGAACCTTCTAACAAGTGTGAGGTTAGAATGTCATTCCTAAAATATTTTTTATTCTTAGGAAAAAGTACATTTATCAATTATTTAACAAATTACTACGTGGGTGGCAGATTGACCGAGCTCCGCGTTGCCATACCTACTCGATACTTGACCCAAACAGAAAACATGAAGAGTAATAAAAATGCTATTGGAGACAATACAAGGAGTAAAACAAAAGAATGTCAAAAGTATATATTTGTTTCGAAAGAACAAAATTACGTGTTCATCGATACTCCTGGTATTGGTGATACAGGTGGCATTCAACGGGACAACGAAAATTTGGCTCATATGTTCGATACAGTCCAAGAATTACATGACATAGCAGCTATTCTACTCTTTTTGAATGGTGCGCAAGGGCGTCATACAACTAATGTTAAAAGTGTATTAACTCGATTAGCAGATCGCTTACCGAACAATATTTTGAATAACGTTATTGTTATATTAACAAATTGTCATAGTCATTCCGTTAACTTTGAACCTGAAAAAATTGGCTTGACAGAAAAAACTACTGCTTTCTGCATGCAAAATTCGGCATTTTCATCACATCCGAACACATGGGACCCTGAAACTCTGTGGGCATTACAAAAAGATTGGGATGCATCAATGGTTGCCATAAAAAAATTAATTTATCTTTTTGGAAATATATTACCAGTTTCAACGAGTACATTGAACGACATGCAACAAGATCGCCATCGTATTAAAAGTATTCTACATGAGTCACGTGTCTTAATTAGTCAATTACAACAATTTGAAGATGAATTAGATGCACTTGAACGTGCTATACAGAGATATGGTCAAAATAGTGAATACTATAAAAACTTCGAAAGAGATCGAGAAACGACTGTCAAACGCATGATTGATGTTGATTATCGTAATGCTTTGTGTTCTAATTGTAATGAGGTATGCCATCAAAATTGTAGCTTAAAGGAAACAACAAATCTTGGAGATAAAATATTTGAAAGGTGTTGGGCAATTACCAATGGCATATGTAGTCACTGTGTGTCACGGTGTCCATACGAACTACATTATCATGCTCGGAAGGACATCGTCATTGAAACGAGGAAAGTGAAAGAGGTGTTAAGAGAAATGAAAAAGCAATTTCAATCAGCAAATGAAAAGAAAAAAGATTGCGATGAAACACGAGATAAGTTCTATGAAGCTAAAAGATCTATTGAACAGCAGTTAGAAAACCAGTACCGACGTATAGACCAGACCTGCCGTGGACTAAAGCGAATGTGTGCTGGATTCAATGCAACGGAAGAATTAGTTTTAACCATCCAATTTTTGAAACGTGATCATAATGCGCTGCAATCACAATCCGTTAGACAGCGAGCAATGGCATTTATTAGACGATTAGAAACATTATGCAATGAATTAGAGTCCAAGCAGACTGTTAATCATTTGACATACAACGAACAGCCACGTGTTTATCCATCAACATCGAACGATGACGAAGTGGATTCATGTTCAGCTGAAACATATACGGCTAAAGATGATGTACCTGTGACTACGAGTGAAAGAAATGACGAGAATCAAACATTGACAACAGCGACCAACAGTTTTCTTACGGAGACAATTCTTCCCGCAAGTGCTGTCCCTACTCCTGTTCCTTCTACTCTCCCATCAAATGAACCAAAAGAACAAGAAATAATGCCATTCAATCGTGATCTCCTTTGTTCAACTTCCGGCGAAGAGAAGAGAGATTCTTTATCTAGTGCAGTAGCAACTTCGTCTCCATTGCCAACAGAAACGGAGAAAGAACAATCGTGTACAACAATAACCAATAACAATGAACACTTCAATACCACTTCAAACAAAGTATGGTCAGAATATACAGTGGATAAACTACTTGAAATACATGACCGAACCAGGGATAAGCCTGATCGTAAAGCTATTAAAAAAGAATTAAGTCGCCGCTGTCGCGGAAAATCGACCGGCTATTTGTCTTATAACGATCTGATGATTTACAGTAAAGAATTAATAAAATACCACAATACACCAGCACTGGAACTGAACACTTACATCAGAGATGTAGCAGATCAAATATGTAATTTAACAGATGAAGATCCAATAAATATTAACCAAGTGCCAAAAGAGTTATTGCTTCAATTACTTGCATTAAATATTTCATCCGACTTAAGTAAGAACCACTGAAAAAGCTGTATGTCGGCAATTCTTTATTGTTCATTTATACCTATTCATTTAGCTATTAATATTGTCATCTTTCTTTCTGAATAAACTTGAATCCCAAAATTAAATCGGATAGCGAGAACCGGAGCTTTGATAATAGATAAGTTGTTCGTGTGGCTGTGGCTATGGCTGTGGGTGTGAGTGTGGGTGTGGGTGCGGGTGTGGGTGTGTGAGTGGGTGTGGGCGTGGGTGGATGTAGGTGTGGGGTGTGGGTGGGTGTGTGTGGGTGTGGGTGGGGTGTGGGTGGGTGTGGGTGGGGTGTGGGTGGGTGTGGGTGGGGTGTGGTTGTGGGTGTGTGGGTGTGGGTGGGTGTGGGTGGGTGTGGGTGTGGGTATGAGTGTGTGGGTGTGGGTGTGGGTGTGGGTGTGGGGTGTGGGTGTGGGGTGTGGGGTGGGGTGTCGGTGGATATGGCTGTGAGGCGATGACATCGACAGCCGCAGCTACAGCGAAGAGTCACA
>CAJNOP010002413.1:1770-17753 GCA_905250075.1 Rotaria sp. Silwood1 | reverse complement strand
TTTTATGTTTTCATCGCAATTTGTATTTTACACGCATTGTAGCAGTGCAATTCACATTTTTAACACAAGGGTTCACTATTTTGGAACCTAGAAAAATCTTAAATTCTGTATCGCCGTAAATGTATTATTCGATGTGACAAGCTGGATTCATCCACTGACTCAATTTTTGTGCTTATGAGTCGATAGATACCTGCGCGTGAGAGGATATGAAAACTAAAATAGTAGATGTTGGCATGACAAAATACATCGTGTTACAATCAATCTAGAAGCGTTTAGTATTCTACAATCAAGCATAGATTATTCTACGTTCAAACCTCGAATTTCGGAAATTGCCAATAGAAGGGTAACAATCCTATAGTTTGATTGAAAATATGCAGCTATCCCCGTTAAGATAAACTACTACATAAGGCCAAGTTCTAGTTGAAAAAAGCCTTGTTTTTTGGGCATGGTATTCGATTCTTTTATGGAAGTTGTGTAATGAGAGTGACAAGATTATTTTAATTCAAAGTTGTTGCAAAATCTAGTTGTTCGGCAAGTCTGCAACTTTTGTAACGGCACGAATCGATGTGATGATGAAAATTCATAAAATATAGCTAATTAATTCTTTGTAATATATGAAGTAAACAATCGAATCGTTTGACATGGATCAGTCAACACCAAGTTCAATTGTTAAAGAGCGATTCCAATAGCTAGTATCATACTCTCTGATAATTTGCAACAAGAATTGTAAAAATAATATGAGTCATTATCCCTTTAGATCGAATAATGATTGTATGAAAAAAAAAATTCAATAAGGATTCAGATTCGACACTAATAACTAAAGTGTCTGAAAACTAATTTCTGTTTTCTCGACGAAAAATCTGTTTGTTTTTTGAATGAATCTCATGAAGTAAACTTTCAAACACTGTGATGAAATGAAGATCACTTCATCGTAGGAATCGATTTCTTTAATGTTCCTTTCAGATATTTTTGAGAACGAAGATTCGTTTTCAGTTCAAAATTATTTTAAGAACATTAATAAAAAACTAAGTTGAAAGGAAAGCGTGCGATGAATCATCGGCACTGTGCTGAGTGAAATCCAGGATTTGTCCATATCTCCGTTGAAGTTAAAGTCTTCATCAAAATAGTTTCTTTCACCTGATAGCATTATTGAGCCAAATACAGGAAGAGTGAAAATTATAGTTTTTTCGATTAATTTGTTTTTATTTAAGACACATCGAAGACATTGTGTCATTTCTTGTTGTTTTTACGTGAAGTATATTATTTCGATGCTTGCAAGATACAACTAGAATCCTAAATTTATGATCATCAGACTTAGTAAGTCAATGTTTATTTCTAATAAGAATATTGATTAGGAACGTGTTTTAGTTTTTATTTCTTTACTAAGGAATTTCGAATCAGTTTACAGATATTTTTGTATTATCTAGTCGATAAGTGTCTTTTCTACTGAATGATTCAAAATCGAATATTGCTTGTCAGTGACACAAACAAATATGTTTCAAAAGGGCAATTCCTACAGACTCCTTTCTTATTTTACGTTTTATCTATTATTCAATAGAAACTGGGAGTTGTTAAAAGACGTTATCCAAACAATACATGAGGACACGTGTAAATAGGCATTTTAATTGTAACAGCAGTGAGAATCACTCCAAACCGTTAAAACGTTGCATGGTTTGTTTATCGCAACTATAAGTAGGAAAATAATTCAAATCGTCAAAGAACGAGCCTTAAATACTAATGGAAAGTTTGTTTCATGATTATCAGCCACTTTTTTAAATATGTTTCTGATATTGAATTATCGGGAAATAATGATAACGTCATTTCAAAGCATAATATCTAATTTGAAAATCAAAACTATTTCAACTCAATCATCGTAAAGTGCAACAGAACAACTTATATGAAAATTCTAAAACGAAATTCATTGAGAGAATTTTTAGGTCATTGCTACTTCATGTTGCTCTTGAAAAAAACCATGTAGATCTGATTGATATTATAATCCACAATAATAGAAACTAGCATTTCTTACCATACAGAAAGAAATACGTGCTATTTTTCAGAGTCGAGAAGAGAGCAGTGAGCATTTTTCATGATCTTATCAAAAAAGAGCAAATATCTTCGAGTTTACTTCCATATTTTAGCAAATGTGGTTTTCTATAGCATTACATGCAATTTCCATTTAGTCTTTTCGTATTGATACTTTATACGTTAGCCGAAACGAAGATATACTTTACAAAAAAAACCTCTCTTTTAGTTTGGATGAAAGAAACAACTTCCGGAAGAGATATGAGTAAGTTCTGTTTGTCGACCAGCCGCGTCACATGCACCATAATCGCAATCATATTCAATTAGATCGCTATTATTAATATTTTGTCTTCACTTTGTTAATGTCATGAGAATTATCAATATCGTTCCTTCTCTATGAGCGCATCATTTTGTCCTAAAACTTTTCTTTATTTTTCTTAATCGACTAAAACATTTTACATGATTCCCATAATTTTTTTTCTATATGCATCTGTTCAGTGACACCCTACCTCTTCATATAATCTAAATGCGAAATATGATTTTTCATTTTGTAAAACTTTTTGCGACTCGAGAAAACGTTCTGAAAGATTCATTTCTATATAGAAAGATACATGTTCATCGAATGCTTCTATTGACTCATATAAATAAGTGAACACTTAACATGGAATAAACACTCGTGTTCATTTTCTATAAATTGCTCTATGTATATAGTTTCACGAGCCCCATTGAAAAACGAAGTATATTTTATCAATTGATTTCTTATCTAGCAGATACATAAGTTATCCTATCGATTCTATTCTATATGAAAAAAAAAACATTATTTTCATATTTTCGTTTTCTTTATCTATATAAACATAAAATATTTCAGAAATGATACGAACGCGTGCTCATTCTCAATAAATAGCTCCATATCAATCAATTCAAGAACCAAATGGAAGTTAATTATAATTATTCATTTGACTTCATTTCTTTCATATCGAAAAAATAAATCAAACGATTTTTTTTTCTAGATACCGCGAATTATCTTCATCTGATCAACTTATTCTTCTATATACAGAAGCAAGTCTTCAGAAACTAGAATGAATAGCTAGTTGTTCTCTACGAAATGCTTCACGTCAATGTTTCCTTCAACCCAACGATAGTTAAGTATGATGTTTTATTCGATTTTATTTTAACATATTGAAAAAATTATCTGATATAAATTTTTTCTACATGGAACGTTTCTTCTTCATTTAATCATTTTATTTATCTAGAGAAACAAGCGGAACTCTTGCAATTTCTACAACAACGTGCTTACTGACAATCAATTGCTCTACGCCGCTGGTTTCATCAACTTTCTCGAAGTTAAGTATGATGTTTCTTTTGTTTTTGTTTGTTTCATATCGAGAAAACTATCAGAACGATTTGTTTTTAGATGAAACGATTCATCTCCATATAATCCTGTTTTTCTTCTAGATAAACAAGCGTACCTGTCCAAAGTGGTAGAAACAAATGTTCCTATTCAACCAAATGGTTCACACCAATGCTTTCTTCAACCTTATGAAATTTAAACATAATGTTTCATTTGTTTTCTTTTACATATCGGGTAAATTATGGAAAACATTTTTCTGTTTATGAAAAAGTTTATTTTCACTATGTTATTTTTCTATAAAAGTAAACAAGCAAAACTTTGAAGATTAAAACGTACACATACTTATTATGAATCAATTGCTTCACGTCCGTTGCTTCATCAATCCAGTCAAAAGTGAGAATCTTTCTTTAATTTATGTCATTTTTTAGGTAATGGGAAAACTAGCCAAAATATTTCTTTCTAAATATGAAAATTCATTCACATGCAATTGCTTTTTTCATATAGATATAGAAGCAAACTTTGGAAACTAGAATGAACAGCTAGTCGTTTTCAACGAAATGCTTCACTTCAATGTTTGCTTCTAGAGTATGCAAGTTAAATTTGGTGTTTTATTTTTATTTTTATGTGGGAAAACGTCTGCGAAGAAATTTTCTCTGCATAGGATGATTCTTCTTCATCTAATTATTTTATTTATCTAGAGAAACAAGCGGAAGTTTCACAGCTTCTACGAACACGTGCTTATTCACTATCAATGGCTCCACGTCGATGGTTTCATCAACTTTCTCCAAGTTAAGTGCAACGTAGCGTTTGTTTTCGTTTCTTTCATATTGATAAAATTTTCTGAACTATATTCTTTTTTCAGATGTAATAGTTTTTCTTTATTTAATCTTCCGTTTTATTTAGATAAACAAGTGTATCTTTGTTATTGATACAAACAAGTGCTCATTCTCAATCAATAGCTCCATATCAGTGGTTTCAACAGACAAATGGAAGTTAAGTATGATTTCTCACTTGATTTGATTTCTTTCAAGCCGAAAATATTATCCAAACGATTTTTTTTCTAGATAAAGTGAATCATCTTCATCTGAATATCTTATTCTTCTATATATAGAAGCAAGCCTTCAGAAAGTAAAATGAACAGCTAGTCGTTCTCAGCGAATTCCTTCGCGTCAATGCTTTCTTTAACCATTTGAAAGTTAGGTATGCTATTTTATTTTATTTCGTATTTTTACAGTTTAAGAAAATTATCTGATATAATTTTTCCTTCAGGGAACGATTTTTGTTCATTTAATCATTTTATTTATCTAGAGAAACACGAATAGTTCTCGGAACTTGTGCGAACAAGTTCTTATTTTGAATCAATCGCTTCGCGCCAAGGTTTTTAACAATCGAATGAAAGTTAAGTATGAATTTTACATATCCAGAAAATCATTTCAAAGATTATTTTATATTTGAAAAGATCTTCTTTTTTTTATGATCGTCTTATTTATCTAAATAAACAAGCAGACCGTTAGAAAGTGTTATGAACAGAGACTCATTTGCAATTAATTGATCTATGTCAATGGCTTCATAGGCTCACTTACAGTTACGTATCATTATTCATTTTATTTTCGTTTTTTACATATCCAGAGAATTATGTGAAGTTTTTTTGTACATTAAAGGTTTTATTTTCATTTAATTATTCTATTTATTTAGATAAAGAAGCGAACGTACGGAAACTAGTATGAATATGTGTTCATTCTCAATGGATTGCTTTACGTCAAAGATTTCTCCGATCCACTAAAAGTTAAGTATGATGTTTTATTTTTTATCTCGTTTGATTTATATCAAAAATAAGTGGAAGGTTGTGTTCCTATGTGAAAAGATTCCTTTATATATTAATTTTATCTATCCATTCAAACAAGGTAAACTTTCTAACTCATCACGAAAACATCTACATTCACAATTAATTGGTAGACATCAGTGCTTTCTCTAATCGGTTGAAGATGAAGCGTCAGTTCTTTTACAAGATTATGTTTGGTTCATAAGAAAATTATAGACACGCATTTGTTTCTTTAAGGTGATGGAGTTTTTTTCGCGCTTGATACATATCGGTTAGTGAACAAAACTGTGTAAAATTTGGGTAACTAGTTGTACTTTACAGTCGATGACTGCGGAATGATACTTCTTGTTTTCAAACAGAATAAGATGAGTATATTTTTTTCTAGTTGAGTTTTTTTTATAGAGAAGCTATAAACTATTTCGTAAGGTGCTGACGTTATTTTTCATATGTGAGGCGTTGATCGGGGCGAAGGAGAGGAAGAAACAATGGATTGGATGGGTTCTGTGTATCTTTTTTGATGATAAGTAGCCGTCGTATCAGTGAGGCGAGTGCTTCTACTAAAGTTTCCCAGCGAAGGAGCAGTAGCATTATGTAGTTGAGAATAGCATTTCATTTGTAAAATTTAAGTTTTGATGAACGTGCATACGATTTATATATTCAGACGAGATACTTGATAACTTGAGTGCTTTATAATATGTTATTAATACTTCGATTCTTGCTCACTTTTTAATAATTTTTCTTTTTGATCTTTGGGTTCGATCTCTTGTATCGATTAATGGAATTACGATCATGGATTCAATAGAAAGGTTTCACATATGGGTGAGTGGCAATTACTTTGAACTTTTAGATGTGTTTCATAATTTACGTCAGTGATAGTTGTCAATTGGTAGTCACAATGTACTGATTTATAGTAAGTTTTCAATTTAATCAGAGTTTTTTGAAGAGGAAATCGTCATCTATTAATAACTCATGCTTTTTTGTTTAGATTTTGTCAAACAAAATCTTCAAAGTGAATACAGAATGTGCTGAACTTCAAATGCTATTTGCTTAATATTTTATGTGAGAACATGGTAAACGATCAACATCAATTAAAGTGAGTAAATGTTTTCGTATGACATCACAGAGAATTCATCTGAAGCAACCACTTAAAATCATTCCTCCAAGTTACGTACTCCTCAGTTTATGGTGATTTGCCTATCCTGTTTGTATTGATTAGTCACTGCTAGAAAGAGATTCGTACGATTCCTTTTAATCATCTTGATTTTTATCTGTATTGATCATGCTAGATTTTGATTCTCGATCGAATTATCTTCAGGTTTTCTAGTTTCGCTCGTTTCTTAGTTAGTCAATATTGGATTCTAAGACATGATCGAGTAAGAGTTTCGTCAAATAGGAAGCTCAAAACGCAGAGAAAATAACGGATGTGGTTTCTTCCAGCCTCTGGGACTCTACCATCCTCTTGTTAATTATTATGAAATGCTATAGATAGCGAGGGTTAGATACATACAATTATGAAAACTACAAATTAATTCTGCATATCTGTTTTCATAGACATGTGTCGCCCATCGATCAAGGTGAAAAAAGCATCTATTCAGTCATTCTCCGACCCCTGAAGACAGTTCGTGGTACTCTTGAATCACTCTATATATCCTAACATTCAACCTGAAAGCGATATTAGAGGCTAAGAATCGCTTTCACATACCTTATCATAAACCCTTGAGGCAGTTGATGAAGTTCAGAATCGGTTTCATATACCTTATCATAAACCCTTGAAGCGGTTAATGAGGTTCAGAATCGGTTTCGTATACCTTATCATAAACCCTTGAGGCAGTTGATGGGGTTAATAATCGGTTTCATATACCCTATCACAAACACCGTCGACCATTCATGATGCCCATAAACGCTTTCCAATATCGTTTCTGAGAGGGGCTCACGGGTATAGTATTTTAATCAACCCTTTTCAGACTGAGTTTCGAAGGTTTCATAAGAACGTTTATGTTAATTATCAACCCGTTTCAGGGGTTTATGAAAGTGCAACGTGTCGCAATCCCTTTAAGGATTTATGAATCTTATCAACCCTTCAATAAACCTTCCAGAAATAATATTTAACGTTAATAAACTCCGTATTAAACCCTTTTTAGAGGGTTTATAACAGGGTTTATGACTCGTTGATAAACGGTTGAAAAGGGTTTGCTACACGTTGCACTTTCATAAACCCTTTATTCGTTTTTTATTCTACGATTTTTTTTACAGTGTAGGGTGTGGGTGTGTGTAGTAGGTACTCACGAACATCTGTAGCATGTGACACAAGGTCTAAACTAATCTGACTAAGCTTTGATACTGCCAATTCCTGTTCGTATATACGAACTATTGCTGTCGTTTTCTTGACAACACGCTCTTTGACCTTTTGTTTGAATCTAAGAAGTTCAATGCGTTCAGGTGAAGGTAAATGTCAATCGTGGGTGTCGGAGTGTGCTTTAGAGTTGTCCATTCCATGAGTGTGAACAAAAGCCGAACAGAAACGATCCTGACAACGCCAATATTTCACTTTTTCGCGATCTTTATTTAATGTGTATATATGTCCATCAAAGAGAAGCAATCGTTTTCTTTTTGTGGTCACGCCGAATTCAAGAAGAATTTTAGCAGTTGCTATAATAAAGTAGACACAAACGAAGAAATTGAGAAAATGTATACATCCGATTCTTTTTCTTATTTATATATAGGTATTTATTTGATTTGAAATGAAATTGATCAAATTAATAAATGCATCGATTCCAGAACGCAAAAAATATTATTGATTGATGTGACTCTTATTGAGTTACGTAGGAAAACAACTTTTATTGATTTATCGATATAGAATGAAATCATAACTTCTGCTTTATTGTTAAAATATACGGGCTTATAATGTTACGATCAATATACGTTGTCGACAAAAAAGCTTTCGACAAAAACATGTCGACAAAATAAATTCGACAATGAGTATGTCGACAACTTATATTTCGACAATGTATCTATCGACAAAATATATGTCGACAAAGTTTTGTCGACAATATGTTTGTCGACAAAATGTTCTGTCGACGAATGATATGCAATTCCAATTTGTGGCCTCGTCAACTCATATACTTTTATCTATAATGCATGTGCTCTCATGTAGTAGGTCAACAAGTCTACAATTTGAGAATCTGTAGTGTCATATAGTCTCATGTTGTGGGTTACAAATCTAGAAATTCATATGACACCTTTACAGATTCTCTGGAGCTCTGATTAATCACTGGTATGAAAGACATAGAAAATACACGAGATGTATGTCTGGAAAGCAGATATAGGAGAACTATAAGGACATCGACACATACACTGCATTTCTCTTATTGAGAGTGCTACGAAAACACACATTCATGAGATACATATCCAGGACGTCCGTCTCAGTGAGGCTGCCACGAAAAACATACAGACACACACAAGGGACACATATAGAACATCTCTCTCACTGAGAGTGCCACGAAAACATACAAAAGAAACACATATACAGAGCATCTCTCTCCCTGAGGGTGCAATGGATACGTACACAAGGGCACATATATAGGACATTTCTGTCACTGAGAATGCGACGAAAACACATATACAGAGCATCTCTCTCACATGAGACTACATGATACGACAAATTCTCAAATTCTAGGTTTTTTGGTCATATTGTTTTCACACTACAATTCGTAGTTGTATTTGTACAGCCATCCTTTCTATTCTCTTCATATTATTCACCATTATGTTTTGCACTTTTTATCGTTTTACATATGTGGACGAAAGTATATTTGCTTATTATCATTTTTCATTGCATTTTCACCATGACACGACTTGTATTTGCTTCAACATTTTTTCTTTTCTAAGAGTATTCAACGTCATTTTGCTCCGCCCTACTCTTATGATACAGTTATCTTTTTCGACCCACGGACAATATTTGATGTGATATGAGACTCCTATAAAATAATCATCTTTCTCGGCAAATATACGAGAGGTTTGATAAGCAGGTTAGTACAGCAGTTTTTTTTTACTGTGCATCTTTAGAAATAAAGTTAAGGAACCATTATAAAATTGTTTCCAATATTTTATTTGTACTTTAGCTCAACTTTAAGCTCATGTGACACTTTTTTATTCAGTGTGGCTTGATTTAAGAAGGATAGAAAAGATAAGTTTTCTCGTGACAACAAGCCCTCATGTTTCGGCTGAGTAGTGTAGAACTTGTTAATTCGTTACACCTTTACGATATTAGCTACGAATTTACGAACTTATCAACATACGAAATTACGAATTCATGAATTTACGAATTAACTAATTTCATAGGGATTTGCCCTCACCCTCACCCCTCAATTCGTAAATTCGTAAATTTGTAGCAAAATTCATAAAGAATTAACGAGTTGTACATATATGTTTCGGCTGGTTGCATGTTTCGATTTTTATTGCAATCCTCTTGGTAAAAAGACTATAATTGAGCTATCTAAGAAAAGATTGTCTGCCTGATTCTGAAATTTCCACCTAATTTGAAAACTTTTTCCTCACTGCGTTGTAAAGAGTCCTGTTTTTCGCAATGTGGAACTGAGATCACAAGTGTTGCACATTAAGTGCTATGCAAAAAATGACATTACTTTTGAAAGAAACTATTCTTCGATGAAAAGCGTCAGAATTTTCTGAATAAGTTGTTCGTGTTCGCACTAAAAGCTTGAGCCAAAAATAAAAAACACAAAGACGCCAAAAACGGATCGGTGGGGTATTTAGATATTCGAAAAGAGAAAGACCAGATAGTCATGTATTCTGTATTTAGATATATTCTAAATTCTAATTCCAAATTGGATATTTATTGTTTTTTGTTTGAATATCTTGTATCGCACTGTCTTGTTGTTGTATGATCGTTCGTTAAATATCTTCATATGTTGTCTGCGTAAATAAGATATTCAGATTTTAAGATATGGCATATAAGAAAAAGAGCAACCTCCTATATCTATTTATTCATTAACCTATGCATTTCAGATAAACTTATCCTATTTTTTCATTGCTCATCTGCATTAGAAAGACCCAAATAACACATATATTATCACGAATTGTTACTCAATAACAAACCATTTTTGAACTGTATTACTTTTTTTTGTAATTGTGGTGAATTTTTTATTATAAGTAGTTTTATTGGTAATCTGTTACATTGAAAAGTGCATCATGTTTTGGCTTGTAGTATCATTCATTTTGGGAATAATTTCGTATATAATTTACAAGCAAAACAATAAATCAAAGGAAGTTTCTTCAAATGCCTCTCAATACGATCATGCCATAATTATCGGAGGCAGTATGGGAGGAATGGTGACTGCTGCTTATTTAACGAAATATTTCTCACGAATAACAATTATCGAATCAGACAATATCCAAGATGATACATTAATGAAATCCACATCGAGTGAAATATTAGATTATCGTTGTCGTCTTGAAAGTCCGACATCAGTAGGACGTTCAGGTGTTTCTCAGATATATCAAACACATGTAATGGAAGGTGAAGGACATGAAATATTACGTGAACTATTTCCTCAATTAGACAATAAATTATTAAATGAATACGATATTCGTAATTATTCATTAAAAACAGAATTAAGATTCTTTGTTAATGGTATATTATTAAATCAAAATTTAACAAAAGACATAGAATGGTTAGGTGCTGATCGTTTTACATTAGAAACAGTTTTGAGAAAAGAATTGTGTTTACAATTTGAAAATCAAATTGAATGGAAATGTAATTCAAGAGTAACACAACTCATTGTTGATCAATCATCAAATATTGTCAAAGGCATTAAATATCGGTGTAAGCAAACTGTTGGTTCACCTTTATTTGATATGTACGGTGATTTTATTATTGATTGTAGTGGTCGCAATTCATCGTCAACTAAATGGTTAAAAGAGAGTTTGAATTTAATTGTACCAACTGAACAGATGCATTTTGGTTGTGGCTATGTGACATTTGTTGGTGAAAGACTTAAAACTGGAAATCCAAAGTTGGATTCAATACCTGTGATTTGTAGCACAGTTAATGCTCCTGATAAAAATGCAGGATGTTATATCGTTCCAATGCGTACAATAAAAACATCAGATGAAAACTCATTAGGGACATTGGCACAAATCTCGATTCATTGCGTTAATTCAGAATTTCCACCAAATGATTCTTACGAAAATTTATTAGAATGGATAAAAGAAAATCTTGATCCAGATTATTATACAATATTAAAATCAACAAAAGTATATAGTCCATTAATTCCATATCATCGTGCAATTGACGATCGAAAATATGTCGAATTATTAGGAAAAAAATGGCCTCAAAATTATATATTATTGGGTGATGCGATGTGTACATTTAATCCTCAATTTGGCCAGGGTATGACTCATGCATGTCGACAAGCAAGAGAATTATCAAAAATATTTGCTGAAAATTGTCATAAATTAAAAGATATTTCTCATATATTCAATTCCCGTGCTTCAGCAATCAGTGAAGAATGTTGGCTTCTTTCGACTACAAATGATTGGAAAACACCGACATTAAAAATAATAAAAACTGATAAAAATGGTCAAACAAAAACGTATCAACGAAATGGTGATTTTCCTGCAACTAAGGATAATCAACTCCGATTACCTTTATTGACAAAAATTTTACAGTGGTATATTGGTTCGTTTTTGAAATGTGCTTCGAAATCCGGACAGCTTTCCACAGACTTTTTACATGTTATGAATCAACAGACTAGTCCATTTATATTATTCAAACCAACAATATTGTTCACTGTTTGTTATACTGCATTGATGAACTGTTTTAATTTATCGAAAAAATGATCCGTTTAATTTGAATTTTTCTTTTCTTTATGCATCAAAATTTGAGGATATGTGGGTGCTGATGTAGATATTAATTCCGCCTATACCCACACCCACCCATGCCCACACTCATCCTCATACATGAAAAGATCAACGTTTGCCTGTCTAAATAAAGTCTTGTTCCAGTGGTCCCCAATTTCTTTGAAAAAGCAAAATTTTCTTGATAATTTTTTTGCCTTCGTTGAAATACCAGAGGGATATATTTATTCACTTCGAACATTAGGGCTCGTTTTGAATTTATGCATTGTTCGAAAATATCTAAGCAAGTTTCATAAGCTGCTCATTCATATGTATTATGTAAGATGATTCTTTCTCTATGGAGAAGTACGACCACATATGTAGTCATTCTTACAGGGTGGGGTGTGGGGTGTGGGGGGGGGGGGTGTGGGTGTGGATGTGAATATCTTCTCGTCACCCACATAGCCACACCCACACCCAGTGAAAATTTAGTCATAGCAGAACTGTTTCGTTCTTCTGTTTTCTTTGACACATATTATTGTGCGCCACAAATGTTGAATTCTTTTTGACGGGAAGTGAGTCATGTGTAATTGCTTCAAACATTTCTGTAATCTTGTGAAAAAACCAATTTTGTAACTTTTGAGCTATAAATATAGAGAATTTTAAAATATTACAAACACTTTCACAAAAGTTAATATGAACGAAGTTATTCCAGTCAGTTGGCTTTATGCTGACGAGCATATTCCAGACGAACTCTATGCATTTGTTCGAAATAATTTAGTAAATCAACTGGATACTTGTCTACACAGTGTTGCCAATCCAATCGAATACTTGACGGCTCTAAATTGGCATGGTGAAGAAAAGTTAAGTTTATTAATGATAGCTTCCTTTCATGGACATGATGAAATAGTGCGAGTTTTACTTGCTCACTGTCAACCTCAATATCAGATGGAGTTAGAAGGAAAAGTAGCTATCTCGGAAGGAAATTTTATTGATAATATCACAGCACTTCAGTGTGCTTGTTACCGTGCACATTTCACTGTAGCTAAAACTTTGATTGATATCGGCTCTGCTGATGTTAATCATGATAATGATAAATGGCCGCACTATCCATTACTTATTCAAGCTAGTGCAGAAAACCGTCTTGATATAGTTCGTTTTCTGATTGAAAATGATTACTCTAATGTTAACGAAACTCAGTCTAATGACAGAGATCGATGTACCGCTTTGATATGGGCTGCTTTCAAAGGTCACGTATCTATCATCGAATATTTAATTGAAAAAGGTGCTGACGTCAACTACTCCTGTAAAAGTGATGAGTGTCTTGCACCAACGGCAATCACGTGTGCTGTTCTTCGAGGTAATGTCAATGCAGTACAATTACTATGCGATGCAGGTGCGAACACAAGCGCCAAGTTTACGAATGGTGCAACACTTCTTATGACTGCTTTGAAACACAGTCATTTTGATGTGATCGATTTTCTAATCAAGCGATCAATAGCTACGATCGATGATTTCGAACTTACTGTCTGTTCACTAGTTGATACCAACCCTTCAATGAACCAGTTGCGTAACGCGTCGAAATTCTTCGTTCTCGCTATAAAATACCGTGAATCCAATCAGACTCCAAAAGTTTGCATAAAACCAACTGTTGCTTACGAGTATCATCAAGAATGTCAGACATTTGAGGAAATTGATGCTATAAAAAATGATCATGATCGAATGTGGATCGAAATATTACTCATTCAAGAGCGTATTATGCTTCCACGAAATGATTGTAGTTTAATGAGATCGTTGCTGGCTCGTGGTGATGTATTAGCATCCAGAAGTGAATTTGAAAAATGTCTTCATTTATGGATTCATGCATTTTACCTGTACCAGCACATGCAAATGAGCACTAGCCTTCATCGATTTGTGTGGCTATTCTGTAAGATGATAACAGAAAATCAGAGAATTTCAATTGATCAATTTCTAAAGGTTTGTTATCTAATATTCGAACCTTCACAATGCAATCCAGATGAGGATACTATTTTCAATGCATTATGTCTGGTTGTTATTGCAACAAAAGTAGAATATTCTTTAATCTCGAATCATTCAAAACTGCTTTTTCTTTATTAGGTTCTTGAACACGAGCTTACAACAAAAGAAGAACGAACTTTAATATTTCAATGGATTTCCAAACTGTGCCGTCGAAACCCAATAAATGAACGAAGAGAAACTTTGGTCCATTTATGCGTAGATAGTGGCAGTAATGAGTGTATTAATTGGCGTTCTAGTGATATTGAGTCTCATATCCAGTAAGTGAACTTTTTGAATTGCGAGAAATGGACATGAGTATGCTCACAACATTGACAATGTGAATGTCAGTTTCAAGGAAAAGACAAACAATACCCACATTTCCATCAGAATTAGTTCTAACTGAATAAACCAATGAAGGACACTGTCCCTCTTAATAATAGTTTTTGACATCATTAAAGTATTTCATTTGCAAGAAAAAATTATTGTTATACTCTAAATCTTTAAAAAAACTATGCAAAAACTAAAAAAGTCTTTATACAGATTAGTATAGAAAATATTCTCTCTAACGATCTCTTACTATCACGAACTAACATACTGACACTAGCTAGAGGATAAGTTACAAAATGAAGTCATTATCTTTCATTCAATTAGAAAAATACTTTCCCAGAAATTTCAATACAAAAAGTCTTGGAAAAATAGAAACTAATAAAATATCTTTGAAAAAATCTTTTTAAAATTTAAGGTTTCCAAATTTATCTACTCTTCAATTGCTACTTACTTGTGGATGTCGTTGGTTGGATCTGAATGCTGTCGAACGAACTCATGGTTACACACCACTACATTTAGCGTGCACACAATCCACAGACTTCATTATAATCAAGTGTCTTGTAAATGCTGGTGCTCATATCGATTGCGTAAATTACATTGGACAAACTCCTATAAATTATACAGAAGATCAAACTGCTAGAGCGTTTCTCTATCTCAAAGGATTTCCACCTCATCTGAAATGCCTATGTGCTCGTCTTGTGGCTGTCAAACAACTCAACATTAATGGGTGCAGTATATTAGCTTCACATTTAAACAATTTTATCTTATTACATGATCAACACAGAGCTAAATCTCATTGTTAGGATTGTCATCGATATAGGTTTTACATACAAAAAAGATTGTTTTCTTTACTCATCGTGTGCTGTTTCTCTAGTCTTTTATACATATCTATATTGTTGTTTATTTCTCTCTTAGTAAAGAGAATCACGTACCTGTCATTGTGATTCTTCTAGCCAATTTTTTTTTGTTAGTCCTTTATGGGAAAATTTAAGACCTAATACTAACCTTAAAATAAAATTTTTTTGATCACTAAAGACAAGCGAAATTAGAAACCTGCGACGATATCCTTTTCATATATGATTGGGTAGATGTAAGAGTTGATGACTATTGTTAGTACTCTTCCAATCGACTGGCATTGCGTCAAAATTAAGTAACAACACTTTACACCAATCAAATATTTATGTCGTATCGAACGTTAAAAAACGTAATTTGCTCAAAATAAAGTTTTCATGGCCAGAAGCCATCAATAATGAATAATCATGAGATGTTGTGTTGGGTGTGGGGCGTGGGTGTGGGGTGTGGGTGTGGGTGTGGGTGTGGGTGTGGATGTGGATGTGGGGTGCGGGTGTGGGTGTAGGTATGGGTGTGTGAGGTGTGGATGTGGATGTGGGTGTGAGTGAGCCTTCTCTTCACACTCAGTCACACCCACATTCACACCCACACTCACCCACACCCACACCCACACCCACACCCCACACCAACCCACACCCACACCCACACCCCACACCCACACTCACCCCCACCCACACTCACTCCCACACCCCACCCACATCCACACCCCACACCCACACCCACCCACACCCACCCACA
>CAJNOP010002412.1:0-17758 GCA_905250075.1 Rotaria sp. Silwood1 | reverse complement strand
TTTTATACATGGATAATATTCTTTTGAAATTATATAAAAAAGGTATGTGCACTGAATATAAACACGAGCAAAATTTTTCATAAGGTTAGCAACTCACTCCATAGTGAACCTCAGTTTATATGCCCTGAGGACAGGGCAAGGCGAAAAAAGTGCCCTGTAACGGTCTCTGGTATGCACTCGTCATGTGAGGGTGTGGTGGAGAGAGGACTCACACCCACACCCTCTTCACCCACAACCGTACCCCATCCTGACCCTTCACTCATCCCACCCCGATCTCGATAATAAGGGTCCAGGTCGACAATGGGTAAGGATCTATCAATCCATTGGACTCAACCACAATGAATCGTTTGCAATCCATAGATCGATCCGTATTTTACATACTGATGCAAGACAAAAGATTTCAACAGGTAGATCAAAAGTTGCTTCTATATAAGAAATGAAAAATCGTCGTTGCAAGTATAGTTTCTTAGAAATCACAAAAATCTGAAATGGATCGAGTTGAAACTTTTCCTAGAATCTAGAGGGGGATGGGGTGAAGGTATTTCTCAGAATTGAATAGAAATAACTTGAAAGCTGTTTTACGATTGTGCAAATTCGAAATCTTTTCTTTTTAAATCGAAGAGAAATAGAACAGTATCAACCGATTTGCATCTAAGGGCGTATTATTCGTACAGAGAAGTGTCAGGTTGATCCGATCTTGCGATTTCGAAAACTTCATTTTACAGCGCCAAAAGTTAGGGCAGTGGTAGGCTGTTAGAGAGAACTTTCAGGTCGATGAGCCTTAGCATGGTGCGAAGCGACGTTTACGTTTGAGAAACTCTGAAAGAAATCGGTATGTTCTTGTTGTAAGATTGTACAAGACAGATGATGACGCTCTTCTAATATTCTTCTCGGTCTGATCTGAATTTACAAAATCCGTTTATTTCAAACACAGGCTAGTTAGTAAAAATGTACATGGTAGATGGAATTTGATAGTGTCTAATCGACAAATGTCGTTCTTTCCAAAATGAATCACCATCGACGTTGCCAATTGGTTTTCCACGTGAAGATTGAAAGTCAGCCGAGACCTTGATATCTACTCGACAATCAATGGAAAGGCAAGTACCAATAAGCACTTTCCAGTAATTGAAATAAAACATTGTTGTTAAATCAAAATTGTTAATGCAAAATTGAAATGAAACAATATTTGGTGTACATCGAACAAGGAACATGAGCACCTCATCCCATCCATATTGAAAATAACAGAGTTTGATCGAAAGACGACAAAGTGAATAAAGGGGATAATCCGCATAGTAAGGCACATTGACTTTATAGCATAGACAGTGCGTGAATATGTTAATCGAAAGGCGTTCAAGACAACCCGATGTTTATCCGAGATGAGCCAACATCGGGAGAACCGCTGGTGAACATATCGGCATTTTTAAATATCGAATATTGAACAAATCCGGAAAACTTAGAAGAATTTCTTTCTTTGTATAAGCAGCATCCATGTCGAGTTTCATTTGTTGTGTACTCCGTCCGTATCGGATGAGACGAATAAGATTGTATGGTCGAACTTTTTCGAGCAAATGTTCAAATATAACTGTATTCACGTTAACAAGAACAAGAGAACGAATGTGAGTGAAACAATGAATAATGTCATCATAATCAACGAGTGCACCCATATGAATTTCATTCGATGATTTGAGTGAGAGAATGCGTTTGGGCTGGATTTGTCCAAGTGTTTTAGAAGAAAATGGTATAAATTTCGAACGTAAAATACGATCTAAATCAACATGAACTGAACAGTGTAAAAGTAGAATATTCAAACGAATATTCAAGCACCAAAAAGCATAGAATAGAGAGAAACAATCAAGATATTCGGCTATTTCCGTCAATAATTCGTCAGACATTATTTCAAATTGTGTGATCACAACCATATTGAGACGTAAGAGGCACGATCGTTTTAGATGCGATATTCGTTCGAATGTGTAGCTATTGGCATGACCGATGCTTCCATCGTTACAATAAAAGAACAATAGCACAATGATCGCCTGGATTTTTTTAAAATAGCGTATACCATTGGCGAATAGATAAACGAAAACCTCTTTCTGCCTCCTCCAAGTGGCATACTATGTTCCGAGCTCGTCAATCTCTTCTACAAAAATACTACAGGTGATATCACTAATATTCAAATTTAAATAGAAAATTGTGATTGTACTTACAATTGTGCGCCCCGACCGATCTCTAGCGCCACCTGCGACAGACACTAAGAAGAACTCAGGGATCACGATCAGTGAGCCTCAATGTACATCAGCCTCACTTTCGTTCCAGAGTCTTGAGGATGTGGGATGTGACTAAAACAAACACGCTCAAAACCCACACCTGCACTCCTATAGTATCGTGCCACTTTTCCTAACATATGAAAAGGCCGCTGTAAGTTTCAGAGTCACATTTGGGCCCCGAAACGAGACAAATGCAGGTTTCTAAGGAAAGATTTCATCTATCAAATGATGTATGTATTATCAAGTTTTGTTGCGTACGAAAACGTTCGATAGATTGTGTCATATTTGCTGTGCCTACCCATGTAAAAAAAATAAGGCTAAAAATCAACAGACACATGATTTTAATCGATTTCTAGTGTAATTAATCGATGAAAATCTTGAAATTTTGGTTTTTTTTGGATTAAAATTAAGATTATAATCGATTTCTTCACATAATTGATTCGAAATCAATGTTTTTTCATCGATTATCATCAATGTTTTTTTATTGCAATGGAATAAAATCCATTATTACCAACGATAATCGATTTGTCATGATTTTTTATTAATCAGATAGAATCAATTTTAATCAGTACTTGGTGATTGTTTTGTAGTCTGAAATCAACTGACATTGATTATAATCTATTAAAACCAATTAGGTATTGGAATCGATTATAATCATTAATCTAAGAATCATCTAAAATCATGTGATAGTGATTTTAATTCAAAGAAATCGATTAAACTTTTTAATCGGTTATAATCATTAATCTGGAAATCAACTGAAATCCAATAGTACTGATTATAATCTACTAAAATCGATTATGTTTTGAAACCGATTATAATCATTATAGCAAGAATCCTCTAAAATCATGTTAGACTGATTATAATCTACTATAATCGATTAGAATCATTGGACTAAGAATCGTCTGAAATCAGCTAATACTGATTATAATATATCACAATCGATTAAATTCTTTATTTTTTACAGGTGCAGATTTTCTTTATCGTTCTTTACCTGAATACATGTATAAAAACATTTTATGAGAGCAGTAGAACACAAATGAAGAGAAATAAATAATAAATTATTCAGCGGAATTGAGAAGCGCGATGAGGAATAAGCCCAATGTTGATTACTACAGAAAAAATATTTTAGACTAATACTAACAGAAATCAGAGTAAAGAAGTTTAATTATTCTTCTATAGTAAAAAGTACGTGTTTTCATAATTAAAAATCGCAATCGATTTGTAACATAAGTTATTAGTCAACATGTGTTTCATTGCTTTTCACAGTTAAACTGAAAACTGTAATTTAATGTAGAAGAAAGTTTTATCTAAATTTAAATACTGAAATTAGAACAAGTTCTTATCTATACGTTTAAACAAATATGAAATCTTACAGCACAGGAAAAAAAAATAACTGAAAATGAAAACTCGTTTTTCTTTTCTAAAGTCACCATTAATTAAACTAGTATGAATAACTCATCAGGAAAGAACAGAAGAAAAATCGATAAGTTGTAAAAGCACGTTTTCTTTATGTTCGATTGAAATACATCATTATTTTTTATTTTATTTTATAACTCTAATTTATCTTTTTGTACATGATAATTCATAAATGGTTTGCTAAATATTCTGCTAAGAAACAAGCATCAGTACTACATTGAGTACTCATACTTTCGTTATGGAGTAAATTAGCAAAGAAAATTACGCATAAGTGCTCGTCGGAATAATCGGAAAGTACAGATACACAAAATTTTTCTAGTATTTGTCCCAGTAATTTGAATATTCATGCCCACAAGCCGTACTCGCCGAATGAGTACAATTATTCCGCTGAAAAAAGATGTTGCATGAATCCTTTGAGGTTTTGTGGAACTTTACCATACATTAATAAGTATCGTACGAGTCAGAGATGGGCAGCTCCGACCCTTTCTCGCTCCAGCTCCAGTCGGTTATAAGTCGCTCCGCTCCGACTCCCCTCCAGACCGGGAAATTTCGCTCCATCTCCGCTCTAGCCCCGGTCTCAATAAAAAAAACTCGCTCCGACTCCGCTCCAGCTCCGCCGCTCTTATAAACCGCTCCGCTCCGACTCCGCAGAAGTCAAAGTTTTTTTTTCCTATTTTTCTTGCAGGCTTAGCATGTTCACTGAATTTTTAGTCTTATTTCAAGATATATATGTATAGAACATAGAAAACAAACTAATGCACAATATATTAAAGTTATCTTGATTATAAGATGAAGATTATTTATAAAGACAAATGGACTAGTGTTCCAGAGCAGTTATCAATTGCATTGTAGTAAATTTAATCCTTTGAGGGCGAAATTTTTTCTTTGATAAGAAAATGAAATTTCATTGTCAACATTCCTTAATACTTTGAATATTAATTAAGATCATAATTATTCTACTGAGTCTCGGTTTCAAGATATACCCGGTTTTATTTTTGAATAACAAAACCAAAGCAAAATTTCATTCAAATTATCATCCTGCTCAGTTAACGAAGACGATTAACTATATGATTGTTTTGACGTAACAGAGTTTGTTCTTCAACTTTCACTTGAATAAGAATTTTTTTTGTTCCATCATCTCTTACTTCTCACATATTCTATACTGCTGAATTTTCTCTTTTCATCGACGTCATGTTCTTACATTTTCAAACAAGCAACAGTACAATCCAATTATACTTAGAATAACCGACTGAATGGACGGTCAGTCATTGTTTCAAAGATTGTCATTGACTAACGTTTAACAAAGGGATATTTATTCTATAAATAGTCAATGACGAGCTTTCTCTCACTAATTTTTCCGTCATTTTTTATAGAACAATAAATCGAAAAATGAGCTTATTGCTGGAGCTATAAAGAAAATGTCGCTCCGACACCACTCCAGCTCCATTTTATTTACGAAACGCTCCGCCCCGACTCCGGTATTAGTTTAAAAAATTCGCTCCGACTCTGCTCCAGCTCCATCGTTCTTACGAAACGCTCCGCTCAGCTCCGCTCCTGGAGCGGAGCTAGCTCCATGGAGCGGGCGCTCCGGAGTCGGAGCTGCCCATCTCTGGTTCGAGTGTACAGAATCTGACAAAAATCTCGTAAAGTAATAGATTTTGTATAAAAACACTTTAGGTTTTCGCAGTTGCAGAAACTTCGTTATAAATCTCTCAAAAGTATCGTACTAAAGTTTTTTTCTTTAGTATCTCATCTATAATAGACATGTCCAATAATCAGAGAGTTGACAGGTCTAAATTCAGTTCTTGACTGACCTGTTTATGATTCAATCTGTAATTAAGTTTGGATATCATATCGTTGTTTCTAAGCTATATACTTTTCTTTACGAAACAGTGTTTGCAGATATATATATATGTATAGAGCGCTTCACTTATGCGCGAATCAAAATTTCATCGCTGAACCGTTGAAATCTTTAACATTTTTTCGAGAGAAACATGAGACCTGCTCGAGGGTGTGGGGTGTGAGTAGAGAGAAAACATCCACTCGACACCCACACACCCACCCACACCCATCCATTTATAATAATCTCTATCAAAAAATTTTTATTTTACAATGATCAAATTAAACGAAAATTAGATTTACATTTTCTCGTTATTCTATTTTGATAATTATACGAATATCACGTAAAAGAGCATCGCTTCGCACAAGTAATTGATTTCTCATCAAAAGATAAGAAAAACATAATATTTTAAATGTGAAAGTCAATGATAAGAACAAAGAAAAAGAAATGCTAGACCGATACAAACAATGATTGAGTCAAACTATTCGTTACTGATCCTTTTATTCTGAGAAACACTGCTGCCTTTCTTTTTCACAAGAGATATACAGAGAATCATTCGCTTCACTATGAGAAAAAGAAATGATGATGTGAATATGTGTATTAAATGTATAATTCATTTAAATATGAATTTACTTATTTTGTATAATCAAAAAAAGGATTTACTCGACCATGTTGAATCCGAAAATCAGGATCCCTGATTTTCTGATACTCTCACCAGAGATGGGCAAGTCAAGTCAAAAAACATATATAAAGAGGCTTTTGTATCTCTCTACTCTCTTTCTATTCTTGTGAAAATTTCGTTCTAAACTTGTTTTTCTTTTGTAAAGAAGGAGAGTCATTATCTGAACAGACATAAATTGATTAGAAAATTATTTCTATTGGCTTGCCTATCTCTGGTCTGAAGCAATAAAAGACAATCACAAAGAGAATATTAACCTTCCATCTATATGTTGACCGACAAGAGCAATAACGAATGATATATTCTATAAGGTTGTCGATCATTATATAAGAAGAACAATGAATCTTTTATGAAAGAATTGATTTTTATTCTATGAATATTTAATCAAAGATGAGTTTGGAATTATTAGCCAACGAATTATTATTAAATTTATTCGAATATTTCAATGGTTATTATCTTTTTCGTGCTTTTTATAATCTTAATTCTCGTTTCAATAAACTTCTCATTGAATATTTTCGAAATCATATATTCGATTTTCATTATTTATCAAAACAAGATTTTGATTTGACTTGTCAAGAATATCTTCCATTAATTTCACATCGAATAGTTGGTCTTCATCTTTCAAATACAGATGAAACACCAAATCAAATTGATTTATTTCTTGAAAATGATTTAATTCTTGATCAATTTATTTCTTTACGATCATTATCATTTCATAATGTTTCTTCGAATGAATTATTAATTAAAATTATTTTACAATTTTGTTTTCTTCATCATTTAATTTGTTTTCGTTTTCTTGAATGTTATTTTGAACATTATGATATATCTCATTATGATACTTTCAAATCTCTTTGGTCTTTACCAAAACTGACTCATTGTGTATTAGACTTCCGATTTCAACGTAATGATCGAATATTTTTACCAACAGTTGTATCTCAATCTATAAAATATGTCTCAATTCCGTATATTAATTGGCAATGGAATGATTTTATCGAATTATTAGAAAATACACCAAATATTCTTCAATTAAATATTCATTTACCTGATTTTATCAATCCTAAACAATTGAAATCTCCTGTTCAGTTTATCTCGGCCTTGGAGATTCTCGTTTCTTATTCATCTAGTTTATTGTTTAATTTATTAAAAAATATGCCAAATTTATTATGTTTAATTGTCAAAACTACGAATATTATTATCGATGGTCATCAATGGAAAGAAATATTTGTCAATTATTTACGAAAATTGAAAATATTTAGATGTTTCATGTGTTGTGGATTGACTTATAATACTGATAAAGAGAAAACAGTTGATTCTTTACTTGATTCATATCGTAATTCATATTGGATTGAAGATCATCAATGGTTCATTCGATGTCAATGGTCACCAAACGATACTGAAAATCAAATATCTCTTTATACACTTCCTGATCGTTCAGATTATTCAACCATCAAGTTGTACTATTCGTACCAAATCAACATGTTCATTCGAATATGATTATGACAATGATAATGTTCCATCAATGATTCACTTCGCATTTAAACATACATACATGTATTTACAGTATATTCGTCATCTTCATTTAATATTACCTTTTACTGAGATTTTATTATCTAATTTACCACAATTTGATCGATTAATTCATCTTCAAGTTGGATGTTTTCCATTTATTGATGGAAATATGGCTGTTTATCAATTACAAAAACTGCTCGATCAATCACCTTATTTGTATTCATTAGAGATATTAACTTGGTTTCCATTATGTGTTCAAGAAATACCATTGAATCTTATGAGTCATTCAATTCGATCACTTAAATTTGAAAATACATCTTGTTCAATCGATAAAACTGGAATTTCTTTTTTCAATGATTACAAATGTTTTGTTTTAATTAATTCACCAATAGGTATTCAATGTGAATTTCTTTCTTTAATTGTCGAAAAACGAACAAATATTATTGATCTTGTCAATGGATTACCGAATCTTCGTACATTAAAAGTTCGTTCTAAAGATGATCAATGGAAAAATCAACCGATCAATGATGAATTAATTCTATGGTTACGAACTCGTTTATCATGTCTTATCAATAGAGATACAAGATTTACAAAATTTATTCGTCTTTGGATTCGTTAATAATCAATAACACAAGTTTTTTGATTTCATTCAGAACCTTACTCTCAGTTTATTTCAACTTTAGAAATATAAATTGTTGTTCAAATAAAAGAAAAAGTCAATTATAAAAAGAAAATGAAAAAGTTTTTCGAGAAGATCTTCATTATTTTATACATTGTTGACTTTCTATTTGTAAAAATGTTCGACACTCATCACAAATTCCTTCATTATATTTTAAATCGATCAATTTTATATTTGTATTCTGTTTTAAAACATCGAGTAAGATTCGTTTTCATTCATGATTTATTTCACACATGAATAATATAGGAGTTTCCAAAGTATTTTTATCATTGATCACCATATCTACGTTGATATTAATTCTATTTTCTAACAGAGGAATATCTGACATTTTAAACTCTCTTATTTTTGAATTATATTCTTACCATCGAGTTTCAAAATTATCAAATTCTCATTGTTTATTAAATCTGCAACTAATTTACTATAGTCTGAAATTTCTTCATGTTCACTCAGCATATATTTTGAAAGAGAAATTTTATCTTTCAATGATCTTAAAATACATTTCATACTTTCAGAAAACCATTCCTTTGAAATATTTCAGTATATCTGTGTACAATTCTCATTCATTTTCAAAGCTTCAGCATTCTCAACAGAAAGTAATGTATACAAATCATGTATTGCTATCACGTCAAAACTACTAATTGCATTTGTTTCCAATACATTGATAAATAAATGTGTAAAAAAACCAAAAAGTATCACTCGTACTTAATTCAGTTACATCACATTTTTTTCGGTATCATTATTATTTCACTACTCAAACCGGTGGACTAAATCCTACAACTGTCATAGCTTGTAATTTAAATACATAATTCTTTTCAGCTTTCAAATCCTTTACAATAAGGTGTTTAGACGCGATATCACCTGTAGACGTAACTGTCCAAGGATTTTCTTTTTCGTCATCGACCGTTTCATCATCTCCTGGAAACATTGACATACATCTTGGAGCATTCATTTTCGTTGTTATTCGAAAATTCTCCTTTTTTCTTCCATTTTGATATAGAATTATTTTAGCTCGTTGTTCATTCTCATTAAAATAACTTTCATTTGCAATAAAACACATTTTCTTCGTTTTAATATTTGTCGCAGTAAAATCAATAAACTGTCGAACTACTTCAAGAATATGACTACATACATTTTCATTTTGAGACCAAGCCGTCGTAGTATCACTGGTAGTTGGACAAAGATTTTCTTTCAAAGTAAGATCAGTCTCTTCATTCAAACGAAATTTAAGACAACATATGACATCTGAATTCAGATTTCCCAGGGCACTACTCAATGTTGATGATTTAACTATGACATGTAGTATATGTTTTTGATCTCTTGCTAAAACATTGAGAATTGAATTTAAAAATAAAAATTATTTTTCTTTATCATTTAACCAACAGACAAGTGTACGATGATTGAATGAAGATTGATCGATTTTTTTTAAATAATTCAGATAGACACACTTCTTCTCGTCCTCTTCCTCGCACATCAGGTAGTAATAGACTCATTTGTTTTCTTAATTTACGTTCTGATTCTTTCAATTTTGCATGGTTGAAATAATGAAATCTCTCGCTCTTACACGCAACGAATGAAGATCTTCTAAAACAGCTATAGAATAATCAATGATCGATGTTGAAATATCGCGAACTATCCGCAAAACTTTCGTGTCTAATAAATGAAGTGGATAGAGTCAAACTTTTTTCAGTACTATATTCTCAAGATTCTCACCCAGAAGACTTGGGGGAGTACAATACAATTCCACAGCCTCGAAAAAAGTACTCGGATTTAAATTAAAACGAAAATCACTGTAGAATTTATAATTTAAACTATTAGCAATATCTTTTTGTCGTTCATCCAAGTCAAGATTTCCTTTACCTTGAACGGATACTGTAGGTATTTTCTTTATAAGAACTTTTAAGGGTGGATGTCGGTGTGGGAGTGGGTGTGGGGTGTGTGTGGGGTGTGATTGTGGGTGTGGGTGTGAGTGTGGGGTGTGGGTGTGGGTGGGTGTGGATGTCGCTGTTGGTCTGGCTATAGATGGAAACAAGGCCCACACCCACACCCCACTCTCACACCCACACACCCACACCCACACCCCACCCCATATTACATAATATTGTTTTGAAACGTAAAAACTGGCACTTTATGATGTGTGAGAATATTGTTTGTCCCATATTGTCGGATTAAACAGCTATTAGTTTGGCTTACTATGCGGTGCATATCATCTCACGTTCGAAGGATGGAATCTATTCTGTTTGAACATCAATGTCAAACATCCGAGATTTATGCTAGAATATATGTTAAAATTTAAATAAATGGTTTTGCGTTGAGATTATTCTGACGAGGAAGGGTCTCCAACTGACGAGGTATGTTCAGATTTTCGAAAAAAGAAATCTCCGAAAAAATCAAAATTTCTCCGATACCATATAAAGACTTACTTCTGTGTAATTATAGAAATTTCCCGGAAATTTCGGAAATTACCTTCACATAAGAAAGGAAATTTTATGAAATTTCGGTAATTACTCAAACTATAGAAAGAAAATTAACAGCTAATTTCTGCAAATTCCAACTTTCCATAAGGATCTCTATCAGAAACTATGGAAAATACGAACAGATACAAAACGAAATTACCACCCAATTTCCGAAAATAACTAGTTGTAACGAAGAAATTTCTGCAGAAAATACTAAGAAAGTTCAGTATTTACTAGGAAATTTCTGTAACTTCTAAAATAATACTATAGACATATAATGCAATAGATATATATTTAAAGAATCCTACCCCCAAAAACTAGAAGAATTTATGGTAATTTTCGAAATTACCTAGAAATTTTAGTAATTACAGAAATCTCTATAATTTCTATACTATACTAATATGGATATGATAATATAAGTAGAAATTTAAAGAACCCTATCCCCAAAAACTAGAAGAATTTATGGTAATTTCGGAAAGGACGGGGGCGTATAAGCTATAGAAAATGGGCCACTAGGGATTTATTGACATTTCATTGACAACTCTTTCTAGATAAGTAAGACAAGTTTTATTAAGTAGATCCAAGTAAAGCTATGCATATTGAGCCTTATTTTCAAGCGAAAATATTGTAAAATATCATATAGGTCTTTTTGGGGTCTTTGATGTTTTCTAAGTGTAGTCATAGTAATTCAATATTTGATCAAAATAGATAAGCTTTTGGAAATATTGAAAGCTTAATTTATCTTCATTAGAAAGAGCATTTAATTCTGCATCGTTTCATATGAAGACTATTATTTTTTTACGAACTATCGAGGTCAACAATAATACCACTCTTCTAGGATGGGGTGGGTGTGGGACGGGTGTGGAATGTGGTTGTGAGTGTGGGTGTAGATATAGATCGTTCCTTCACTTACACCCACACCCACACTCGTACCCACTTCACATCCACATCCACACCCACACTCACACTCACAACCACATTCCACACACGTCCCACACCCACACCCACTCACACGCTTGTCAACAAAAAAAGCGTAGCCTAAGGCCAAGTGAAATTGGGGAGCAAATGTGATTTGGACGCAGGTGTCCGGGGAGCAATTGTCATAAGAGAGCAAGTGTCCGGGAAGCGATTGCCCTTGAGGAGCAAATGCCACAAGAGCAAATGTCGCGGGAGCAACTGTCGCTGGAGAGCAATTGTCGCGGAAGCAACTGCCCGGGGAGCATCATTCGTGTTACCCTCGAGACGATAGGCAAATTGTTTTCCATTCATTGTTATGTTATACTGTTGAGATAAGAGTACAGCCGACATGAACATCGCACGTTCTTGTGGTGTTTGGTAATATGTTAACATTGGATTACGCTATTGATTCAATAACCCTAAAATATAGCTGTATGAGTTATTGGTAAATAAAGGCCACATTATTTTTAAACTATCATTTTTCTGCTTCACTTCCCGTTCGAATGCTTCATCGTCTAACTTCACAACTTTCACTATAGAAGAATTAGAAAATATCAAACTAATACAAATAACCATCGTTGTCACACGCATAGTATTTACCACTTTTGGTTTTAATTTCTGATTGCTTTTCATAAGCTTTTTTTTCTAGTACTTTTATACATTCTGAAGAGCACGACGACTCTAACCGAGAATTTTATGAGTTTATTTATGATAAAAGCGATAAAAATAAAGTCCTGTCAAAAGTGACAGTACATGGTCGAGATAAAAGAATTGGGTCATTTCCAAACCAAAGATTTTATTCAGCGAATCGTTATCAATAACATTTTCCTATGATTATTATAATGCTCTATATTGTAAAAAATATTATGTTTAAATTCAAAGACATCATAAACTCACAAGAAGATAGAAAAGAACATACTTTTTTGCTTACTTTTCGATAAAGGTTGGCAATTTTTCAAATACAGGGATTGATCGAAACATTATATTTCTATCATTTATTGTACATATGAAGAGAATATTATTCTTTTTTGAATGAGACATGTTATTAATGGTAATCTTAGCTTTTTGTAGCGTAAGTCGTCAAATTCAATACTCTATGTATTTATCAATATAGAGTGGTTATAGAGTACAATGGAAATCTTTACCATTGGATGACATGGTATAGGAACTATTCAACTGTTTCATCTACTCTCCTTGAAACTATCTATAACAAACCTAATAATTTCAACTAGTTACGTGTTCGTGAACAGGTTTTTCTACATACAGTTTGCTTCAATTTCAGATCTTAAACATTGATTGATTGAGCACAACATCATTTGTTCATTATTGAGACAGACTTCAATTCAGACGATATCAATTAATAATTAAATTCCAAAATAATTTCTCTATCGAATGACTTATGAACTAATACAAAATCCTTGTCTCTTGATTATACCGTGTGTTAATCGAATCGGTTCGTACAGAACTCAATCTTCGAACATTCTTTTTTCTAAACACCATCATCTTCAAATGGAAAAACCCTTAATCTGAACACTTCACACTAAAAATCAGGCAAAACTACTTGTGTTTAATAAGTGATGCAGTAATAGTGAAATATCTTTTTTATTTTCTATTTATTAAAAAACCAATAAGGTGTGGATGAAGTATGAGCGTATTTGATCCTTTTTTCTCTATGTACTGTACACTTACACCCACCCTTAAAACTATATAAATATATTAATTTGTATAAAAATCATCGAATAAATAAAAGAATTACAAACTTCTAAAATAAAACACATTCACCCTCAAAATAAGTAGATTAAATTGATTATTGACAAACTTTTCAATGACGTTTGAGAGGAACAAAGAGAAAAGTCAGAACAAGTAACCAATGTGACCAGTCACAAATACGAAAATAAAGTTATTATTCAATAGGAAACTTCAAATATTCATAATCAAAATAAGAAGGAATGAATATTTGATCCCTAACAATTTGTTTTTTTTTTAATAATTTTATATATTGATGATCTGAACATTTTTGTTTGTATTTCACACTTTTCGTTCTTCTTCTTATGAAAATAACAATTAAAGAATGCTTCATTTATTGAAAAGTAGCTATTAACTATAGACAACAAAAAAAAAAGAAAACTCCTAAACAACCAAATTTCTACCACCATAAATATAAGTCACGATTAATATATTTAATAGAATAATCATTGAGTAAGTTTTCTGATTTAATTAAAAAATCTAATTCTGGTAGGCATACTTTAGGTATTTGTGAAATGCACAAAAAGAATAAACGACGTATTTTATCAGTATTTTTTGAAAATAAATATCGTATAATTTGATTAATCTCTTTTTTATTGATTCTAATTTTAAGATATTCGACTTGTGAAAATAAATAAATAATTAATTGAAATATTTCTAATGTACATTTTTCTCGAATATCTATATTTGTAATTTTATTTGTATTTGATACATATCGAAAAATTTCATTCTGTTCAATTAATTTTAAATATATTTCATTTAAAGATAAAAAATCTAATTTTAATGTATGTAAATTAGGTGTAAAATGTATTAATTTAATAATTTGTTCAAAAGGAAAATTTGAACTTTTTATATTTAATTTAGTTAATTGTTTTAAAGGAAGAATACAATTAAGAGTTGTTGATATTGAATCATCACATGTTTTAAAATAATGTTCAATTGTTAATTGATTTGCATTTGGAAAATAATTTACATAATTATTTATTATCATCTGTTTACTACATATATGAACATGTTTAACTATATTTAAATTCTTTTCTTGCATATTTGAATAAACTTGTTGATCGAATTGCCAATAAAATCTATAAGTTTTTCTTCTATATGGATTTGTTGAATAAAAAATGCCACTATCAAGTGTTTCTTGCGAATCATGTTGATGTGTAAAAAACCACTGTTTTTTAATCCAAAATGATGAATTAAATTGATTTATTAAATCATGATATGTACCACCATCATGACTTATATCAAATGTACGTAAATTAGGCATTGATGATAAAATTAATTCTTCCCATTGTCTTGCATCTAAATATGTTTGATCAGATTTTGTTGAAATATGTAAAATTTCAATATTATAAAAAAAACGTTTAATTAATTTTTGCAATAGATTGAAATTGATTGAATCAAGTTTAATAGAAATATTATTTAAATATCTTGATACAAAAGGATCTTCATCAATTTCTGGATCATCACATCCAACAAGACAATCAATTGATAAATAACGAATTTTTGGAAGACAAAAAAATATATCATTAAGTGATTCAATTGAAAATCGATTATTGATCACAAAATATTCAATAGGACTATCTTTATGATCAGTCATATAAATAGGCATTGCTTGTTCATCATATTTCGTTCGATAGGTTAATGTACAAGATTTTAATTTAGGCAAAGAAAATATAGAAATAAAAAAGATACTTGTATCTTGAACATAATCAATAGGAGTAAGAACTAATGAATGTAATTTTGGTAAAAAAGTTAAATGTTTGAGAATGTTATTAAGATATTTTACATCGATATTATCGAGAATTAATCTTTCAAGTTGAATATAATCACAAATAATACGTACTGAAAAGAACATAATATCAATAGTAAATGGATTTGATAAACGAAGATAATTAATTCGATGTTTATTTGGTTCAATCATATTTTTATGATAAAGTTTAAAATTTGATTTTGACATTATTGAAACATTTATTTGAATTAGGAGATTTGTATTGACAACTATATTTTGAAATCGTTGTTTAAGATAAAAAAATCCTTCGTAAACATGATAAACATCAAGATATTGAAATATTTCATACATTATTTCATTTGCTAAATTTTCAAAACAAGATCTAAATTAAACAAAACTAGATAATAAAACGAATTTTAAAAAACTGACTTGTTTCTTATTACTAAAAATAAACAAAGAATTAAAACTTAATATAGACAAAAAAAAAATCTTACATTCATTTTGTAATTTTTGTCTCTTATTGGTGTTAGAAACATAAACACAGTCGTTTTCTGTTCGTTCCATCTCTGAAATAGTAAATGACGATGACACTAATTTCGAATAACGAAAAAGAACATATATATATAACACACATGTGAAATAACATTCTATCTCTCTCTCTTTTATCTATAGATGACCGTGTCGTCGTATTATGATCTTTTATATATGAAAAGTTCATCGATACGAAATAGTTTTTGAAAGAAGTATTACTTATTGTTTGGAATAATGTTATTTTCATACAAAGAATTGTCATTGAATAAATACTTGTTAAAATACATAATAATAAGCTTCAAGCCATTGAAAATCATAAATGATTTTTTTCCCCATCTCTAAAGATTAAATCAAGATCGAATGATATTTGTAAGGAAAGTGTCAAATAAACTGAAATATTTGACCCAATACAGAAATAATGTTCTTTGAAAATTTCTTTTTCAACAACTAATTGTTTAAATGCTTGAATATTATTGATCGATTGAACAATAATCTATTATGACAGAATTTTTTCATGAAAATAAAGTGTTGAATGAAGCAAATGTCTTGCTGATACCGCTCGTTCAAGAAAAGATCGAGTTTTTTTCTTAAGATTTGTTTTCGATTCTATATGAAGATATGTTATGAATAACATAAGAGAAGAAATAAGATGTGTACGTTATCTGCTTGGTATGCTGTTCTTATTTCTATTATTATGATGACATTTGTTTCAGTCAGTTATATATTATAGTTAATCAATGATGTATTTTCCATGAATACAATTTCTACATTGTGTTGCCATTTACACCTAATAAGGTCTTGTTCAACACACACAATCGGTACAATAATTTCGTTGAAATATAGTATTCGATGTCAAATGAATTTACACAAAGATTGAACGACTTATGTTCGAGAATTCTTATCACATAAAGATTATTTTATATCATTAATCATAATTTTGATTTGTACTATTGCACATGTGATCGTTCTAATGTTAATGTCATATGTCCCTACCAGAGCTGCCAACAGGCTACTTTTTTCAGCCTGGCCTGCAGACCAAACTAGGCGAACTAATGTTTCAGATTGTTTATTATTATGAAATTTACAAATTAGCATCAATCCATTGTATACGTTTCAATTTATGATCCGACTTGTTTTCATGAGAACAATAGAATGTAGTATTCCAATTCTGAACTAACAACATTCATGAATCAATTTTAAGATCAGTTTTATGAAAATCTTTGACACATGAGTATAGACTTGAGTTCTGAAATGAAACACTTTCAAACATGTCGTCAATCAAGTAGATGCTGAAATTTAGAAATTTATGTGGAAATATTTGAATTTTTTTGGAATAAAGTTATAACTACGTATATATGGAAAGTAGCGATTATCTTGAGTACTTGCTGATATGTAAGGTATCTTCATTCTCAAATATGTACGAATGAGAACTTCTCAAAATTAGCTTAAAATCTTCTACTAATCTTACGGTTTGATAACTTTTATTTACACAATAATTTTACAAGTGGACAGAATTTAATTCTTCATCATTTTCATTAAACGAAACTCTGAATTCGATTCTAGTTTAGACCAGCTCTTTGAACCATGAAACTCTTTAATTGAGTTTCGCGATCTTCCTTGGTATAATATTGAATAAGTAAGAAGAGTTTTAAATAGTTTTTAGCACAAAAAGTGCTAGAAATAATTGTAGCTGTGTATCATCAAAGGCGAAAATTCTACATGTCCGAGAACTGAAAGTTAATAGTAACAAACACGTTCAAAAAACCCTTATAAAACATATAAAAACATCAATTTGACTGGATGATCAACAGAAAATATCAGAGGCAATCATCATCGACTCATGAAGTCGTCTTATTCTTAGAATGAGATACTGTAAATGTTAGTATTAAATCATATCCAGGCTAAGAACTTTAAGGGTGTGGGTGTGGGTGTGGGTGTGGGTGTGGGTGGAT
>CAJNOP010002411.1:0-17767 GCA_905250075.1 Rotaria sp. Silwood1 | reverse complement strand
CCCCACCCACACCCACACCCACCCACACCCACCCTTTTAGAATAACTTTTGATAGGAACAAGATAGAGAGCTGCGGTTTTCACCGTTAGAAAGAGGCGATGAAACTGCATCGATTCGTATATTTCAGATTTTTTTATGACAAGTATTTTAAAGGTATTTCCAAGAAGTTTTTTAAAAACTCAAAGATTTTAGACGTAGAAGAAATTGATTTTTATTAAAAAGTAAGGAAAAAACAGGATTTTTTCGTTAAAAATTGACCGACAACACGCAGTAACGTGTTCATAACTCATGATTAGCTAAAGATAATAACGTCGGACTTGTATAGCTGATAGGTCTTTAGTTAGTGATTCTAGTGCCCTCCTGAAAATTAAAAGTCCATAATATTTACATTATATAACGCTTTGTCTTTTGAAAACTTGTCGAGGAACCCTTAAAATACTTGTCAGAAAAAAATCTGAAATATACGAATCGATGCAGTTTCATCGCCTCTTTCCAACGGTGAGAACCGCAGCTCCCTATCTTGTTCCTATCAAAAGTTATTCTAATAATACTCACCCCTTTTTTATTTTGAAACCGATATTAATAAAGATGAACTTTTACAGGAACATGTAAGAAAATATGATTATAGACAACAAGCAGAGTGCGATTATTTTAAAAATTATTTCGTATTCTATTTCATTCTTGGATAGATGAGGCTTATATGATTATAGACATCAGACAAATTTTCTGTAAGTTGATAAGAGAAAGTGATAATTTTCAATATAATTACTAATTTTCGAATTCAATTCATATTTTTCTTCAACGAAAGAAAAGGAACGACAGGATAAACTTTGTTTGGGATTCATTGGAACTTGGACTGTCAAATATTCTTTATATTATTACAAGAGCATTTTCAAAGAAACTCGATTTGTTTGTGGCGTAATATTGGGGAGAATAACTAAACTTTTAAATTAGTTCGAATTGAAAATAAAACTTGAAATTAAGACTATATTTGTGGATATATATGTTAGTCTTTGCTTTTCTTCGCTTACATGGCCTTTTTACTAATGTATATCTTCTTCTACATGAATTTAATTATATCTAATTTCAATATCATACTCCATTTGATACATCATCATCCGCATTGTTTATTTCTATCAATTTTTTTCTCAAATTATTTATCGTGAGAAAACCTGATGAGAATGTATTTTTCGATCCTTATTGAAATCTTGTGGCAATGATTGAAAAGTATTAGTTTTTATGTCAATGAAGAACTTCACTGTCGATTTTCATCATAAAACTAAGCATGGCTGCTAATGTTTTTCTGCATCAGCAATATTCATCAATGACTTAAACAACAAGTCTTCGATTAACGGTGCAAATTTGTAAGAAACTGAAAGAAGAACAAAACTTGTAAGCTACTTCACATCATTGGAATTGTCAAATTGTACTTCGATATGATAATATTATTTGCTTTTTATAACAAAAAAATATTATCAATTGTATTTCAGTTTTATATACGTGTCGCTTAAGATGTGGACCAAAGAAGGGATTAAGAACTAGAGTGTGTGTATGAGTCTTCCTTTTCCAAATCTACAGCCACACCTACACCCACACCCTATATAAGTTATTAATGATAATGTGATCATCAGTCTTTGATGAACTCGATATTTTTTGATAAAAAATATCTACAAAAAAGGGTGATACAACTAAACATGATTATATTATTGTTGATATTCAATGAGTTACTGTTTCATCTCATAGTATTATTCTTCATATGTCTATCGTAATGGAAAAATATATTCGGAATGAGAACAAAAATAAATTAAGCTGTTATTAATTTGTTTTTTTTCTTAAAATAATATTGTATTATCAAATGTTTATTGCAAGAAAACAAAAAAACAATAATCTTATAAATACGTATGCACAGATAAGTCCATAGATCAAAGAAGGATCAGAAGAAAACAGAAAGATCGTAGAAAAGAGCAAAGAAAATACCTGATGTATTCGAACAACATCAGTCGAACAAAAATATTGACTCATTCTTGGAAAAAAACCCAACGAAAGAAAGAGTAAAGAAATTACCTGGCAAAAGTATTGACTCTCATGTTTGGGAAAATCCAACAGAAGAAAGAAAAAAATATCTAGTAAAAAGATTATATCGTATGTATAAGCTACCAATTCTATTGAGATATTATCAATTCACATTTCGCACAGAACATAACACAATATTCTCCTACGCATTCATCATTTTTTTTTTTGCAACATAAACACCTGTTAGCATATCAACCAATAAAATATCAGCATTACGACGTCTCATCTAACAGTAAGAAAAAGAAAACCTAACCATCAGTAAATTCTATGTAATTTCGTACAACTTGAGAAAATGACGATGATATATAGTAAAAAAATAAAACATTTACTTCTGTTTTATGACTATATAGCAGACTGATTTGTATTGAATCGAACACAGGTCAGTCTGTTTTTCGTTTGATCCGTTTTCAATATTACACTTCTGCGCTTTGTTGTGATCCTTATTAGACTCCTTCTTTATTGTTATTTCTTCCGATCACAATGTTCGCCAATGATGCATATTATTAGTTTGATGTGTTATTTATCTTTTCTCATTTATTGTTGTCATTACTTATGCCATCTCTTCTTCTTATTGTTATACCGTCTCTACGATCTATTCGTTTTCTTTCTCGCTGTTATAAATGCTCAAGAAAGCGTCTCAACGGCGCCCATAGTGTAACATTCAACATATGTGTCTTCTATTTTATCAAAAACATTATTCCATTCTTTGCATCTTTGCATATATAAAAACATGACGTCAAGTCTTGTTGACTCATGACTAAGGATAAATGCCACTTGGAGTGATAGGTTTTTTCTATTCTTTTCTGTTGGAGAGATATTCACATGTCTTTTTCATATGTCATTTCTTCGTTCGTCCAGCCAGAGCTTCGTATGTACTCTTGCAGCTTTGTATAAATAAAACCATGATGTCATACCTCGCTGACTCATGATTGAATGTATAAATAATAGGTCACTGGTTTTTTCCTATTAATTTCTTTCTCTATTGCGGATATTCGTATATCATTTTTACTTGTTTGTAATTCATTCGTAGATCCGCGCTCATCGATTATCTACACATTGAATAGAAATTCATTTCTTCTCTCTCTTATGTTCAAATAGCGAACCTGGTTTTGACACAAATATCTTATAGAGGAAGTTTTTAGTGCATGATAAATTTGAAAAGCATAATTTGAAGTGATGTTAGCTGTCTAAAAACTAAAAGAATAAATACGGTTTTTTCTTTGTTAATATTCTATGTCCTTATTTGACTAGTGGATATACGATTGAATACAGCCACACGTTCCCAGTATATGGTCAAAAAAATAGTTTTTCAACAATAATACACGTGCTAAAGATCGAGTCTCTTTCCATTGCCACGCATACTGTCTGAAGTGATCGTAAAAAAGGGAAAAAATAGATGATTTGCAGATCAAAATGAATACAGCTAGTGCAGGTAGTGAATTTCCACGTACATAAATACAATTATTACAAGTTTGCAAAACGTTTGGAACAATTTTTTTCCGCACGCGTTTTCGGAAGTTGATAACTGCCTGGGTATCAAAAGAAGAACGAGCTGTACTATAATAATGCGACATGCATATGTCAGCGTCCAAACTGAGATTACGTCCAATCTCAGATTGGCCTAGGCGAATGTCGGATCCGAGATTGGACGCGCCCAATCTCGGATTGACGCAATTCTGTTCATAAAAATATCAATTACCCTTTAGATAAACCTTGGATTCGAACTATTTTTTTTTTTAGTTATGTTCACACGATGCCAGTTTGTTTGGCACAATTGTCATTTGACAAATTTGAATAAAATTTTAGGAGTTATGAATAAATTTCTAGAGAACAAGAACTTTTGTGAAAAACTTTTATTACATTTTTGAGTCTAAATTTAGCTTCTTCCTAAATGCTTGTAATAATTAAAACGGCATTGTGTGAACATAATTTCAAAAAATAGTTCGAATCCAAGGTCTGTCTAAAGGGTAATTGATATTTTAATGAACAGAATTGCGTCAATCCGAGATTGAACGCGTCCAATCTCGGATCCGACATTCGCCTAGGCCAATCTGAGATTGGACGTAATCTCAGTTTGGACGCTGACACATATATCGATGTTTTTGTTTTTCTTTTCTTGTTCTTGTTCTTCTCTCTTCTTTCGTACTATTCTCTCGATGATGCCCGTTAATGACACACCATAGACGACGGTTGTGAAAATATATGAAAGAAAAGGGAGAGAATGAAGAGCAACTAAAAAGGAAAATTTCCCTATCCATGGGTATAGTGTAGTATAACTATGATTCTGATTCTGTTTACCGTCGAAACAAAGACAAAAACGTTGACAAAACATCAATAGTTACGAGCAGCGAGAAACATTGCATCATTACAAGGCAAGACAGTGGTCTTTACTTGCATGAGATTCAAAAACCGTAATACATAACGTAATTCTACACAGAAGAAAAGGTGCTTTTTAAAAGTTACATAGAATTGACTTGGTATATGAAACTGCACACGCGAAACATTTTATTTTAGTATGTACCTCCTTCGGAAGAGCGACATATACGATGATGATACACTTTATTCTCTGAAACGACTAACTATCACATGCGACGAAACATCGGATTTCCAAGTAGAACAATAAGGCGAACAATGTAATGATGGAGTCTTTTCGATTATAGAAATATTTTGTGATGTGACTTCCCTAATTACATAGACCCTGTTGAGAATAGAGAACTTCTAGCATGATTCGTACTCATATAACTTTGTTCTCGAATTATGGACATTTTACTAGAAATTTAATTTATCAAAAGATCTCATGGTAACTACGAAGTGTTGAAAGATTCATTTTGACTAAAGCTTTCACCACTTCGTAGCTACTATGAGATCTGTTGGTGAACAAGATTTCTAGTCAAAATTCTAACATTTTATGATACACAGTATATATACCTTGCCGCAAGTTAACAATCCAGGTAAATGCTTATAACTCAAGAAGAAAGGCATATGAGGAAGAGTTATTTTAGACTTTGTCTATTCTCGATATGACCTATCTAATTAGGAAAATAATATCTCAAAAGCATTTTATCACCTAAAAAGACTCCATCGTAAGAAATGCCCGCCGAGCTCTCAATTTCATTATAACGAAGTGTCACAAAAACGCACGTAAACGAGGGTAGGTCGTTTTTTCAGGACAACAAACGTTTAGTGTTTAATCACATTTTTTTTTGTCACAAACGTATTTTTTCTACATTTTTGAGTGCTAAAGAACTTAGTCTGATTGAAACCTTGTGCGTGCAAAGTCCCAGGTCAAAATGCGAAACTTTGATTTTACCGAAAAACTGGAATCCTATAGAAAGATTGTAGTAAAACTTGAATATCTGAGTCAAATCACAACTTGGGTCCATATTCTCTTAGGTTTTTTTCTAGTCTATACATCCACTAGCTGTGGGTAAAATATGATCTCAAAACTTTTTTAGCACTTGAAGAAGTTTTCACGTCGGTAAAAGTGATCTGGTTTCGGCTGTTCTAGTTTTTGAGTTTCGATCCTGATGCCTTTAATTTTTTGGAGTCTTGTTGTTGATCCAGACCTAGAGAGAACTTTTTCAGAATTTCTTCGCATTGAGTTTTAGAAAGTTCTTAAATACTCGTTTTTTTTATTGGTTCAGTCGACGAATGCCACTTTTTTTGATCATCTCTCCTGATTTTTGCTTTGGTCGATATGTTTTATAACACAATTCGCCAAAAATTATAGAAAATTTATCCATAAGTTTTAGTTTCATTTTAAAAAAATTTTCTCGACGTAATGATCCCAGTCCGGTTCCTGTAAATTTTTATTTGTTTGGTCCCGATCCCGATGATCGGGATCGAAACTAGAACTGGCCTCCCACATCTATATTTATCCATCAATATTTAGTTTAGTGAGTCCATTTTTTTTCTCTCTCTCCATCGTTTTCATCTGACGTAGTTATAACTATAAACGTTGAGTCATCTAACAGAAAAGAAGTGATGATAAAGGAAAAATTAAGAAATACTTTTTTCTGCTCATCACTGTTCTTCCCCTATTTTTGCATCGCCGATCTTCTGATTTAAATAGGTGGATGAAATCAATTTTTCCCGTGTCGCCATCTTCTCCCTTGTTTTTCCTATCTTACCGTTCTCCTGAGTCACCATAAAATAATTCTTTTATGGCAAAAATTTGAATTTGATTGCAAAATCTTAGACAGACCAAGAATAAAATTTCGCGGAGAAAATGTTTCATCCCTGGAATATATATTACGCGCAGTTATTCACATTTTCTTTTTCTATACGTCCAAACTACCATTACAAAAAATATTAACTTCAAAAAATTACTTTTTTCTCTATTCTTTACTAACTAAAGATTACTATATTACTTTTCTCCATTTTACAAAGATATTACTATTCGATCATCCACGAGCACAGTATGAATGCATTATTGATTAGCCTCCTTCTATTCATGGCTTGCTTTACATCTTACCAATGTTACCAGGTGATGGAATCCTATACCATTGCTATCATGCCAAGACGTGAAGCAATTCGGACGTTGTTAAACTTGCAAGATCCAACTAACGCTACCAAACTTGGTGCTTGTCTTCCTACTCCTCCTCCTACCGATTGCAGTGACAGTTGTAGTGGTAATTGTGGTTGTAATTGTGTTGGTCCTCCTGGTTGTGTTGGTACTCATCAATGAACAGATTTGCATGGCCAGTAGAAAAAGACTACTATACTTTATTTTCTGTTCAAAGAACATTTTTAATCATTTACTTAAATTTAGTCTGGATTTTTTATATAATCAAGATTTTATGAGTGAATTTTTTGGTTGAATAAAAGTGTGTTTTTTGGTTTACTTAAGTTCCTGTGGTCTTTCATGAATAGCAAGCAACCTCTAGAGACATCAGTCTTTCAGCAGTTCTGAGAGGAAGGTTTTGCCACTATAATTTCTGAATTAGTGAAACCTAGCTCTGCTGTGAATATGATCGACTCGTTTACAGTGAGGTTTTCGCCTACGGAACCTGAAGGAGCTCGAGGTTCAGGGTATCGGATACTTTTGAGCGCTAGTGTAATTAAAAATTATTTCTCTCTGAGTAACGGTTATAATAAAAAATCAAAAAAGAAAAAAGACATTCATCTATCGGTTTCTCGTTCTCTTTTAGACGATTTTTATTGCTTTTATTTCTCTAGATCGTCACGTCTAACTCTTTTTGTACTAGACGACACAAATAGAAAACAAAAGTTTACAACACATGGTCATGTATCACTCTTCTGGATTTATTTCATTCGATGTGAAATTCACGTGTAAGTTAATTTTTTTCCTCTTTTATATATAAAATTCTTTAATTTTTTTCTAGACATTTTCACTCTGTTATTCGTACATTCACTTCCATTCTCTACTTTATGTTTTGTTTCTGTTATAATACCAGATGAAGATCTCATATATATAAATGAACGTTTACAATTAAAAGTACATATGAATCGTGAAGATGCATTAAATTCAATTATCGAATTAGAAAATTATTATATAGGTCTCAAAAATAATTTACATGGTTCACCATCAGAAATGGTTGATGAAGCCTGGCATGCACATATATTAAATACACCAATGTACTTTCGTTTTTCTACGGCAGAATTTGGTTCATATCTGCATCATATACCATTTTGGTCTGGTAATAGAAAACAGATAGGCCAACTGAATGATGATATATCAATGCTTGAAAAATTAAAAAAATTGGGCATTGAAAATATAAATGAAACTGTCTGGACATATCGATCGAAAAAAATGAAGAACTAGTGGAAGAAAAAAAGCTAGGAGAACGCCATGAAAAACTTTCGACTTTCGATAACGTTCGCCACTACTTTCCATCTGTTAGCGTCAATGGTGAATGAGTTGTTGCCGCTAACTTCGATGGCTAGCTAGTCACTCCATTCTATCCATTGTGTCTGCTCGTTTTCATTTTTTCTAAGGGTGTGAGTTTAAAAGGCAAATAAAGAATTAAAAACTATCGAATCATCTCACTTGTCCACAAAAAGTGCACGTCATTTTCAACAGAATGTATCCACAGTGAGGGGTGAGGGGTGAGGGTGTGGGTGTGCGTGGGTAGTGCCTAGGATGTGAATGTTCAACCAATGACATGGTTTCAAACACAACTTGATTTGGATCATCTTACACGAGAAGATACAAATGCTAATCTGATTTTACTTGATGCTCAAGGTCTTTATTGGTTAATTCAAGGTATTTGTGAAAATATAACAACCATGTTGTTATCAATATGCTCAAATTAATTGTTTAAAACAAACTCAATGTTATTATCATATCAGCGGCGGATCTAGGATTGTTGGAGGGGAGGTGCGGTTGTAGGCAAAAAGTGTAATTCCAGATGCATTCGAGGTAGTACGAACTTGTTTTTTCGTTCGTTTTTGCTGGGAAAAATCGAAAAAGTTTTCTTAAAGAGGTGCGATCGCTTCGACGCACCCCCTAAATCCGCCACTGCATGTGAATATCCATACTCTCCCACCTTATTAGGAGCAGCATGCAGGACGAACTTTTGTTGTTGTATGGCGCTGGAGTGCCAAGTCTATTTTACTGTTCACATTTTCTCTTGTTCCATACAGTTCGTTTGGCAAGAAAACTTGTCATATTGATGATATTTCTATTTGCTATAAAATTGTGAATTCACCTAGAGATGCGAAAGCTTCTTTTTCATTTTCTAAAGTTAAATCTTTTGCATATCTTCCATAGTCGATGTGAATTAATTTAAAACTGAAACATTACTGGCTAATTACTTTTCCCTTGAGAAGGACATGATTGTTAAAAAAAGACGCTAATCAATAAAAACATTAAAAAGCCATTTATTTATTTGCTTTTTCAAAACTTTCCTAAAGCGAAGGAGGTGGGGCGTAGGTGTGGGTGCGGGTGAGGTGTGTGGGTGTTTGTGTGGATCGATTAGGACACAACAGAAAACCACAACCACACCCACACCCTCCCGCCCACACCCACACCCACACCCTCAAGTGTAGAAGACATGGAGGTCAAATGACGCATAGAGAAATTTGCGTAGAATCTCACACGTATACCATTGTACTAGATGAAGGTGTCACGAAAGAATCCATAGAAGTCAGAAATTATACAAAGTGTGATATATACATCTCAGAATGCCATGGTGTCCGATCAATTCAACACGATCAATTGATGATATATAAACGAGACAATTTATTAATTGAATTAAGTCATTAAGTTCAGTAAGTTATTTAATTGATCATATAAATATATATTCTATTACGAATTTATTGGATGTACATGATGAATGGAATAGACACTTCGAAGGTACAGACAATTTACTTCTGAAATATTTGCTTTCAGAACTTTTTAGTTAAAATGAAAATAGTTTGCTGGTACATGAGACTCAATTTTTTTTTCAGTAGACAACTTTTGAAGAAATCTTTAGCCCAACAAAGCCATGATAAAATCAAAATTTACTCTTACTTGAACTGTATGGCTGATTCACTAGTTTTTGCGACTATTTTCTGTGAGTTTGAAATCTTTTCGATCAGTAGATGAAGTATTTTTCAAGGGTGTGGGTGTGGGTGTGGGTGCGAGGGAAGAAGAGATTAATATCCACACCTTCACACTCACATCTATTTTTAAGAATAATATTATTTATTATAAAAAGAAACATAAATAATTTGAAACATTTACATAACAGTAACCATACATCGCAGCGACTTGATAATTCTCGTGGAGGACGTCCTTTGAAAAGAATTTTCTCGCTGGGATCCATCAGGACACTGCGATGTATGCAGTAACAATCAATAAAACTGTAACATACTATAAAAAAAAAGGTGCTTAAATAAAAGAAAATCAATTATAGTAATTTTTATATAAATTATGAATATTATAATCGAAACACAAAATACTTAAGCAACTACATAATCATCAAAAATACGAACCTATGAAATAAATATTTAAACATTTCAATAATAATAATTAAAATACTTATGTTTAGTCATAGTCTTTCATCTAATAACGTTAGGATTCAACGCATATCAAATAATTCATACAAATTTAATTAATACTATATATATTCCTCGATATTCTTCATCAAGCGGCAGGGTGAGATATGAAGGTGTAAGGGTAAGCGAGTGAGGATGCCGGCATCAATGAAAAGGAGGCTTGCAGGCACAGCGACACCTCAAGCACAATTCGCTCCAGCGAAAATAATATAAGCAATTGTCTGATAAGGTGGCATAATACTGAATGAGTTTCCACCACCAGCCGAGGTGGTGGAGCCATGAATTAAATGAGAATGACTGCCATTATCGTTGATGATTATTCCAGTTTTTCCCGTCGGAATATCATGCTGATGATTATATTTGTCGTCGAAGTTGGTGCCGATGAAGTCGTAGGTGTCGCGGACGTTGAAGGGGTCGCGGCCGCGGCGGGTGAGTTCGTGTGTTCCAGTTTTTCCACCATGATTATGACCTGGATCATAGACCATATGTGTATGTGTGCCTTGATAGGTAGTTTGTAAGGTACCAGCACTATGGTGATGAATAGGTATTTGATCAATTGTGAGGGTATGGTTTTTATTTCCTCCACTTTTCCAGCTGGTTATATAAGTGCCGATTTGATTGTGACCTAGTGGGAAACGGCCACGAAAGTCTGGCAGGTTGAACGTTGTGTTTTTATCTCCAGTTCCGAATGATTCACCAATAACAGAGAAGAGTCGTTCATATTGAATACGTGAAATTTCAGTTCCATTACAGAAAAGCCAAGGATAGGGGGGATGACTGGCAGCTGAATACAATCTAATTTCACCTGTCATACATGTAGATGATTGAATGACACTTTGTTGTGTTAATCCACCGAATGTCAGGGGCAGGTTTAATGTGCTCATTCTTCGTATCATGGCATGATTCGTTTTCTCAGCTGTCAGTTGTATTGCTGTTAGAGCAACTTGTAGATGGTCAATGATATCTGTCAGTTTATAAACTTGAAATGATTTCGGTATAATCTTTTCCCCTTGCCATTCAGTTTGTATTGACTTCTGATCAAGATATTTTTTAATATCTGTCAAAGAGATAACATCTTGCGTTGTTTTTCGTGTAGCACCTGATTCAGTCTTATTAAGTGATGCAGATATCTCCAAACTTCCTGATGCAATTTCATGAATGCTAGCTGAGTTTTTATATGCTCCTGACATCGCCAACGAGTTGGCGAATTCTTCATTACAGTCATAGTATTTATCAGTTGTATTACGATAATTAGTTTCAGCCTGATTATAAGTGAAGATTTTATTGAGTACCGTAGTAAGACGATCAGGATTTAAGTCATTAGAAGACCAAACTTGGGCATACGCATTGACATTCAATTTCTCTTGTTTTGAGTTATCCATGCCTAAAAATAGGAAATGAAATATGGACAGAAAATGCATAAAAGTTTTCTTTTTTGGTTAAAATCTGGTCTCAGACATATCAAACTACTTAAAAGAAACTACTAACCTTGCTGCATTAGAAACTTGAATTGATCTTCTAATCCAGAAGTTAAACTGGATGTATCCGAATTTGGATCTTCTTTAAAAATCATCTTTTTAGTGTTGATCAAATAGCTAGAAACAAATTTATTCGCCTGAGTTCTATGAATATAAGTTGCTTTAGTATTTCCTCCGTCAGCTTTTGTTTTCGAGAAAACACTTTTTAATGAATCGCCGGTAATTGACACCATACTTGTTGAGACTTGGTTGAGACCAGCAAAGTAGAATGCAAATTCTACATCGTAGTGACCATTCATGACATGCGACATGACTTCTTTAGCGATGAGTTCCGATGAACACTGAAATCTAATTGTCATTATTTTTTCATTGGGATGTGTTCTACGATATGTCTCTACACCAAGCACCGGCTTATTATATGCATTAACAATGAAGGCTGAAAATGAATCGACGATGAGCGGAGCCACTTTAAAGTATCCAATTACTCCTGTTTTGACAATTTCTTGTCGTGCCATGTCCTCAACTTCATTATTACCAAACATAACAGAGAGAAGTAATTCGCTCATTCCAGAAGTCGAAATCCAATTAGCACCTCGGTTCTTTGTTGGAAACATGATTGGAACGTAATAGAAGATTAGATTTTTCGGATCATTTGAAAGTGACTTGTAGATATAGACTTGTTGTCCGTGATACTCAACAAGAGTATGAATTTGTGTGTTAACAATGCCTGTCCCATAACTTGAACCTGCTCTATTCACTGTGGAATCAGTGGTTGTCAATGCTATAGGTAGCAAAATTTCAAAACAAAATTGCAACTAAAGCTGGGAAAACAGTATACTTGATACTTACTCGACTGAGGAATTAGAAGAAGGATTATTGCTAGCAGCAAGTTGATTGTCATATTTCTATTTTAATATTAAGAGATCTGTTCTTTCTTCAACCGTAAAGAAGATATATTATTGTATTTAATAGGAAACTGTTATAAGTTGGTGATAACCAAGGCTATCTGTCTTTTCTTGTTTTCTTCGTTCCTATATTGTAATATAAAATATAATATGCAGTGTAAGTAAAATACAAGAATAATATATTATTATTTTCTCAGGACCAATATGAGATATACTGTTGACTTTTTCTTAAAAGAAGTGGAGACATTGGTTATTTATCTTCCTACAAGGAAGGTGGAATTTTCCCATATAAATTAGAGGCATATTACTGATAACTTCTCTATAAACAACAGATACCTATTACTGATATGTATTTTTCTGAAGTAGAGATACATTAATAATATATTTTCTCATAAGGAAAAGAAACATATTACTAGTAATTTTCCTGTAAGAACTAGAAAAATATTGTCAATGTGTTTTCTCATGAAGGAGAGATATTGATAATGTGTTTTACTCATAAAGAGCAGAAACATTGTGGAATATTTTTTCAGGTGAAGGAAAGATAAATTTATATTGTTAGCACAGAGATTGATAGAGAAACACTATGCAATGATTATGAACACTATCTGTCTCTGTCTTATGTTTCACGTCTCTGTACTATAATGCATAATATGCACGAGTGAGTTGCATAATCGTTATCTGATTGATGATTGGAGAATCTTTTGTTCAAAAAAGTTATTGCACTCAACAGATTTTAAATTTCTTTACATTATTATCGCGGCTTACAAATAGTTAATCACTTAGGAAAAAAAACAACTTTCCATCTCCAATGAATACTGACATATACATCGAACAAGACCAAAAGACCTATTTTTTGGCACTCCATGGAGAAAAAAAACAACCTTTTACCCCTCATTAAGGTAAACTTGTTTTAAATCTGTTTTGGAGTTTCTTGTAAGCAGATAAGGAGGCTTCCGAAATATGTAATTTGTTTGAATTTAAAATAAGAGAAGGTTTGGATCTGATTCCATCAAAATTCTCATTGCAACACTTTTTTGCAAATTCTATCTACCAAGATTAGAATTGGATTTTCATATGCTAATGAAGATTCTTACAACTTCGAAAACAGACAGAAAGATAGAGCGTAACAAGTTCCACATTTTGGCGAAACAAGACAATTTTTAGAGCTTCCTATTCAATTATAAATGAACATGAAACATGTGTCTACATAAACGGCATGCAACACACATAATTATACTCAAACTCATATTGCGTAGTGAGTTTAGCCACTGGACACACACCTGAAGCCAAAATTACTAAATCAGACTTAAATCTAACTTCCAAATGGCTTGGATTTGGTAGATTTCTGAGCAGTATTGAAGGTACTGATAGATGTTGATATTGAAGTACTGAACTTAACTACCCAGGTCGAGAAATCCGACCATTGAATGTTATCGGATTCGATCTGATTCAATGTCGGATTATGTCGGAAATAGTCGGATTCCGACTTAACCCGGTCGAATTCTATCGAATCGAACCCAGAAACCAGTGAGCCGGAATTCGACAAACATTTAATTAGGAAAGGATGTTATCGGATCCGACAAGTACTGATGAAAGCGTTTGGTAAGATCTTATCGGATCTTGCAATGAAAGTTAATAGATTCGACAGTATTCAATCAGACTTTAATCATTACGCTTCAGTAGTTGTTCTCTTTCCAATTCACTACTATTTGTTACATTTATAATAAATATTAAGATTTCTGTCGACAGTGTGAAAAAACTCATTGTCCACCCTTCTAACCATTTTATTGAGAAAGCAAAGAGGAGAGAACCCAAGACATAGTCATTAAACACAGTGCAAAGATATAAATAATCCATAAACTATAACCTTACATCAATATCCTCATATCGCAGGAGCAGCGCGACCGGGGGGGGGGGATGGATTGGTGACCTCCCTGCTTCCAAAATATCACCAATGGGGCTTTCTCCGATTTTGGAGAATATATCTAGATAGTTTTCTCCAATTTTGGAGAATATTTCTAGATAGTTTTCTCCGGTTTTGGAGAATATATCTAGATAGTTTCCTCCGATTTTGGAAAATATTTCTAGACAATTTTCTCCGATTTTGGAGAATGTTTCTAGACAATATTTTTCGATTTTGGAGAATATTTCTAGCTAATTTTCTCTGATTTTAGTGAATGATAGAAGACTATTTTTTATAAATTTGATTTTTTATACTGTATGAACAATAGTGTCTGGCTTAGACATGAGAAGCTTCATGTTTATTTGATGTAAGAAATTACTTATACTAAAAATTGATTAAACAGTAAATAAAAAATATCTTCTTTTTATTATTACTTATTGTTTATTGACTAACCAAGAATATTCAAGGTAATTCAAAGAACATAGTGAAATTTGCCGGCTTCTAAAAGAGTGCATAGGTAATACGAGGAAAATTTTTGAAACTTTCTACGATTTTAAGACATACCCAAGGGGGAAACGGCGTATTCCAGATTCCCGGGGTTCCCAAGATTCCCAGGATTCTCACGGGAATCCCGGGAATCCCGTGGGAATCCCATGGGAATCCCGGGAATCCCGTGGGAATCCCATGAGAATCCCGTGGGAATCCCATGGGAATCCCGGGAATCCCGTGGGAATCCCATGAGAATCCCGTGGGAATCCCATGGGAATCCCGGGAATCCCGGGGAATCCCATGGGAAACCCGGGAATCCATGGGAATCCCTGGAATCCCGTGGGGATCCCATGGGAATCCCGTGGGAATCCCGTGGGAATCCCGTGGGAATCCCATGGGAGTCCCATGGGAATCCTGGGAACCCCGTGGGAATCCCATGGGAATTCCGGGAATTCTGGAAATCCTGTGGGAATCCTGGGAATCCCGGGAATCCCGGGAATCCGCCGTTTCCCCCTTGATTTTGAGTCTTCTTCTAATTCTCCAAATTCTGAGTCAACTTCTTCGTCATCATTGTCATCACTAGTATGTTTGGCCTGTTTATTTTTGCTGATTACTTTATCTATTGATGATTCTTAGGCACAGGATTCCCTGGATTCCTAGGATTCCCATGGGATTCTCGGGATTCCCAGGATTCCCGTGGGATTCCCTGGATTCCCTGGATTCCCATTGGATTCCCAGGATTTCGAAGATTCTCAGGATTCCCATGGGATTCCCTTGGGATTCGGAATCCGGGGAATCCACCGTTTCCCCCTTGATGTTTGGCCTGTTTATTTTTGATGATTACTTTATCTATTGATGACTGTTAGGCAGAGGATTCCCTGGATTCCAGGGATTCCCTGGATTCCCATTGGATTCCCAGGATTTCCAAGATTCCCAGGATTCCAATGGGATTCGGAATCCCGGGAATCCGCCGTTTCCCCCTTGCTATCAGGTCACACAATAATGGTTTCTCTAGAGTACCAGCTATGTATCTTCCCTAGTGTTAGGGATAGAGCTTGGAAAATTTAGGATGTTATTTGTGTGGTTGGAAAATATTTTACTTCATAGTTAGAGGCTTTTCAGATCTGTAATAAAAGAGAAAACATTTTGTATCAAGCATCTACGTTTTTTTCTCACTCTGTAACTAACACGAGAGAACGTCAACTCTCAGTCGAAAGCAACACGAACAAAGAAAAGAAGCTTTCCGTGTAATTAATAAGCGGTAGAGAAGAACTGTTGCTAAATAATTTTCATGCCTCAAACAAAGCACACGAGCACACATAATAGGAGCATACGATAATGAAAAGAGACCATTGATTAGCATTCTGTGCATTGATACAATCAAAATATTATAATGTGAGAAATTCTTTTTGTCTAAATAACTCTTGCTCGTGTACACTGCTCATACCGAAACTAATTGACGCCTATTTATTACTAATACAGCGTTCAAGTCTTGTACTCATTTCAATGTTTATAATACTTATTTCATGCAAAACTCTAATCTATTTGGGGCCTTCATTCTTATTGCAGTAGCGACATAAATATTACGCATGAGAAATCATTCCGTTTTATGTGGAAAATAGCGCCTCAGTAATCCTTTTTGTAATCATATTTCTTCATTCTACTCATTTACCAGCATGCCCGAGCTCATTATTTTCGTTAAAATCTAAAAAGGCATTCAATTAGTAATGAATTTGTATGCAAAATATATGTTCCACTTCAACTCAACGACTAATTTCTCGGAACTTGAAGAAATCAACTGAATTCCGACAAATGAATCCTTCTGAATTCATCGGATTGAGACAGATCAGACAGAATCCGATGGCTCACTTTCGACCTCGGATACTTTTTTCTATTTATTCTAATACGACAAATGCGAATTATAAAAGACATCAGAAGGAAATAACATCTAAGCTTACCTCTGTATAACAGCGTGCAATAATCTGGATATGAATATGCACCGATATATATATGTCTATGGTATGAGAATGATATACTGCTAATGTTTCTAATGGTTAATGATAAGCCGTTCTCTAACTATATAAAGAATGTCTTCGCTCGATTCGATATGGGTTTTTCCCACTTCTATCATTACTAAGCAATCTTCTCATTCATGCTTGATGTGGCTATCTATTTTTACATCTTACAGCATATCATCTTAATATGTAGCAAAGTACTTGATTAGAGAAACAGACAAGAAGAACTGTTTTTCTGTTCTATGAAAATAACAACTATCGATAGAAAGAGATAATCTGCTACATTTTCCATAAATTCACAAACAACCTAGTTAGGCATATATTCAATAATGGGTTATTTGCTGGCTCCTCTTATTCTGTCGTCGTTACAGATAACCAAATGGGTAAAATCCCTCATCATGGAAATAAGCATTAATGGGTCACAATGTTTCTTTTCATTCTTTCTCTTCGATGTTTCCCTTAGCAGAGCGAGAGAGAAGAAGAGCAATCAAATATTGAAAAAATGTAATCCGGAACTGAGAATATTCATCGAACAAAGTAATGAAGTACATATATTAAATGGCTGTAACGATTTTTGGTGTACAAGACACAGTTCGAAGACTGTCGTCTTGATACTTTATTGTTGTAAATGAAAAATCGCACACATACTGCACTTTTTCTCGGTCCTTATATACTATTTCTTTGTATATAATGACCTTGACAAAGTACAGTAATTACAATAATAAAAATATGAACTTAGAGAAAAGGACATGTTAACAGTTTCATTCCAGGTTATATGTATGAGAAAACAAGTGTCATAGATTAGTACAAATATCAAAACAGAAAAGATTATTGATGATGTTGACACAAAGTACAAAAAAAGAGGAAAGTTCACTACCAAGTGATAAGAACATACCAGTG
>CAJNOP010002410.1:0-17776 GCA_905250075.1 Rotaria sp. Silwood1 | reverse complement strand
AGAAAACCAGAATAGGCTCCAAGCAGCCTATATGCTATTGAGGATAAACCAAGGATTCCAAGAATTCCAAAAAATGAAAGAGAGTGCGGTCTTCAGAATAATGAGAACCATGACCAATTCTATCAGATTCGAAGGATTCCAAGAGAACTAACTGTGGAAAGCCTTGGGTTCCTAGAAAACCAGATTAGGCTTCAAGCACCCTATTTGCGATAGAGGATAAACCAAGAATTCCAAGGATTCCCCAAAAATGAAACAGAGGGCGGTCTTCAGAATAACGAAGACCATGGCCCATTCTATCAGACTTCAAAGATTCCAAGAGATCCAAGTGGGGGAAGCCTTGGATTCCTAGAAAACCAAATACGCTTCAAGCAGCCTATATGCTATTGAGGATAAACCAACGATTCCAAGAAAAGAAACAGAGTGAGGTCTTCAGAATAATGAAGACCACGACCAATTCTATCCGATTCCAAAGATTCCAAGAGATCCAAGTGGGGAAAGCCTTGGATTCCTAGAAGACCAAATAGGCTTCAAGCAGCCTATATGCTATTGAAAATATTTCAAGGATTCCAAGACTTGAAACAGAGTGCGCTCTTCAGAATAATGAAGACCATGGCCCACTCTATCAGATTCCAAGGATTCCAAGAAATCCAAGTGGGGGAAGTCTTGGACTCCGAGAAAACCACAAGAGGCTTCAAGTAGCATATATGCTATTGAAGATAAATCAAGCATTCCAAGGATTCCAACAGTTGAAACAGAGTGCGGTCTTTCGTATAGTGAAGACCGTTTTCCATTCTGTGAGATTCCAAGGGTTCAAAGAAATTCAAATTTGGAAGGGTTGGATTCCTAGAAGACGAAAATAGGCTTCAAGCATCGTATGTGCTATTGAGAATAAGCCAAGGATTCCAGGACTTGAAACAGAATGTGGTCTTCAGAGCAATAAAGGCCAGGGCAGATTTTATTAGATTCTAGGGATTCCAACCGATCCGACTTGGGGAAGGCTTGCTTTATTAGAAAGCCGGAGCAGCCCTCTGAGTGTCCATACGCTTTGGAGGAGGTAGGAAGGATTCCGGCACTGGAAACGCTGTGCGATCTTCAGAGTGATGAAAGGCATCATGGATCCGGTGAGATTTGAAGGATTCGGAATGAGTCGACTGGGAGAAAGCTTGGGCACTAGGAGAATCCCCGCAGCATTCTAGCAGCACATACGCTATGGAGAATGCATCAAGGATCCCAGGGATTGCAGCGCTTAACAGAGTGTCCGCCCTTTCGAATATTGAAGGACCTCATGGATTGTCTCAAATTACAAGGATTGCACGCGGTCCGACTTGCGCAAGGCTTTGATTCCGAGGGAATCCAAAAAACTCTTCTGGGAACAATAGGCTTTGAGGATGTACCAAGTATTCCAGGAGGGTATGGGTGAGAGCTGCCACGTCTTCTGCTTTTAGCAGAAAATTTCTGCTTTCTGAAGTTTTTTCTGCTTTTTTTCTGTCGTTTGTGCTGTTTGAAGATTTGTCTGCTTTTTTGAACACGGTTTATTTATAGTTTTCACCAAAATTTTTCATCTATGAGATCTTTGTTTTCATAATTATAATAATTCCTTTTGAATAGTTATTGATGGTGTTGTTGTCGTCTAATACTTTCATTTTTACAATGATGATCTTTATTTGCTACTGGCTAGAAACAATTAGTAATGTATACTTTTTGTATTAATCTGTTCTTAATTTATGTTTTTCTTTCTATCGTATTTTTGTATTAGCCATCTATTTCGTACAAACCAATGTGTACATTTTTTTTTGTGTTAGCTTGATAAACATAAAGAAGTAATATAATTAGGGTGTAGGTGTGGGTGTGGGTATGGGTGTGGGTGTGGGTGTGGGGTGTGCGTGTGGGTGTGGGGTGTGCGTGTGGGTGTGGGGTGTGGCTGTGGGGTGTGGCTGTGGGTGTGGGTGTCGGTGTGGGTGTGGATCTTCCATCATCTCAAACCCACACCCACCTACACCCACACCCACACCCTAAAATATGTAACGACGAAGGATGGTGAAACAATCACACTTATACGCCTGCGTAATCCTTGGGGAAATTCACAGGAATGGAAAGGTGACTGGTCTGATGAGTAAGTGAAAATAAAAGAAGTCTTCTGTCGATCAACATTACCATACTGTTGATTAAATTTCTATAGTTCCAAATTATGGGAAACTATTAATGATGAAGAAAAAGTGAGACTAAAATATCGAGAAAAAGAGTGATGGTGAATTTTGGATGTCATTGAATGACTTTTGTTCCAACTTCCAGTTTTTGTCCATTTGTCGTCGTGGTCCATCATTATTGAATGCTACGGAAGCGGAAAGAGAATGTATCAAAGGGTCTGACTTATTTGAAGTAAGTTTTATATGATTATTCTGTGTTCTACTTAGGGCGTTCAAAAAGTTCTCGGAATGATTTTATTAAAAAAAAAATTAATAAGCATTATTGTATTTGTATTATTTTCTGTGCATAGTTCATACAATTCTTTATCTATAGGCACTATAAGCTCAGTTGAATTGACCATATATATGTATAAATATGAGGGTGTGGGTGTGTGGGTGTGGGTGTGGGTGTGGGGTGTGGGTGTGGGTGTGGGTGTGGGTGTGGGTGTGGGTGTGTGGGTGTGGATGTGGGTGCGGGTGGTGTAGATGTGGATGTGGGTGCGGATGTTACTAAAGAGAAGATTCACATGCATACCGATGCCCACAGGCACACCTCTCACCCAAACCCACCCACATCCACTTCCATACCCAACCCCAAACCAACACACCCAAAGCCACACTCTCCTCTGTCACAATCTATGATGGGTAGCCGAACTTTCTGTCACGGTCTGTGATGGGTATGCATTTTCTCTGTCACGGTCTATAGGGGGAGTGCGCCAAATTTCTACCCTAAACACTTCAACACTCCTTTCGGATCGTGTTTCCCAAAAAATGGCTCATAGACAAGATAAAAGCGATTTCGTCGCATCGATCAGTTTTTTGCTGAAACGTTGATCAAGGATAGACTAACGATGTCCTAGATATCATTATGACACAATCGTTAACAGCTCGAATGAATTCACGACGAAAGCCTCGTGTGGTAAGCGTATAAAAGAAAAATGAGAGACTGTGATTACTAAAGGAAGCTAATATGGTAATGGTGTTTACAAATTTGCCTGCTTCTGTTGGCGATGTGTCTTCGAATGTGTAGTAGATAAACTGGTTGATACTGAAAGGTAACGTAAGAAATGCATTGAAAATACTATGGATAATGACAAGACCTATCAAATAAAATTCTTTTCTGGATATGGTTGGATGCATTGGACCGCAAATACGTCGTATCTGAACGACAGTAGCTACGTTGACAACAGCCATAATAAATATTGGGGATAATCCATAGAAAGTAAGATAGAAGACATTAAAGAACAAGCGGTAAGAACCGGGTCGTGCATAACACTCGCAGCGGAATGTGTAGATTGATAATGAGGCTGGAAATAATGAGCAAAGCAATGATGATATAAGTTGTTCGATGTTTGCATAGGAGTAGATAACGATGGTTTTTTTTTATCAGTTGAATTTGACACACATGAGCATATCGATTGATCGAAGCCATGCTGAGCAAGCAGGATGCGAGTAAAAAGTTGACATGAGAGATATAACGACGAATTTTGCAGAAACTCAACATATCATTTTCTAATGGTACTAAGAATCCATTGCTTAACGACCGCATTAACAGGCCAATCGTAAGAACTAGATAGTTGTTGAGGGAGTAGGCTATAAAATAAGCTGAGCATGAATTCGACCAAAATGATCTACGAAAGAAGACGACTAAATTGAGTGTATTTCCGACGAGACCAATTGCAAAGACTGCAAGATAAAAATAGCGTGAAAAGATATGAATACGAATGAACACTAATGCAGAATCAGTTACGCTCAGATTAGCCATATGTTCGATCATTTGATAACCTTATATTAATTTTATGTTGGTTCTGTTATCGCACAACTTATGACATTTTATAGAAAGAGACGACGCATCACTATATATAAGTTGTCTAAAAATCTATAATAGTCAAAGAATGATTCTAATATTCTTTACATATTTTGGTCAAACAGGCTAGTATTTTTGGCTAACATTAGTAGAGGAGTGTTCATAGCACATATTCATAAAAGAAACATTAAGGAAAATGTTGTGGAAAACCACAACTAGCTACAACAAAGAACGGTGACTCTTCATTGAATATGAAAAACATTCTTTTTTTTCTCTTAGCAAAGCGTAAATGACAACCTGCTTCTTTTCGACGATTCTCAATACTCACTAATGTCGTTAAATCTTCAATTGATACTGCAAATGCATCACTTGTCACTCATTATATCGTGAACGTGTCAGATATCAAAAGCAAGAATTTGTGAAGAAAACTGCTAGACTGAAATTTCATAGTTCTTGAAGGGTTATCATTCTGCGTTGAAGTCATCTATAATATATTCCAATATAATATTTCTTCAACATTTTTCAGAGGGATGCAAACTATGAGCTCTAATCTATTAGTCAAAATAAAAACTTTACCCGCTTCGCCTAAATACAAATGTGATATATATTTTTCTATCTGAGTAATAACTTGTAGGACATTTAATAAATTGGTTCTGATAAGAACGACTAGTTACCTATAAATAAATATAATATGCGTTCCCAATCTGTCGTAATGTTGTACCACTGTCAATAATTTTTCATTTGAATACAGGCAAATATTATACAATCCTTTTTATTTTGACAAGTCAACAGGATTGTTTTATTTCAATAGATAATAGTGAATCCGAATAATAATAAACAAGAATAAATAATAAATCTTTTGTATTTTTGTATTATTTTTTTAATTAGTTTTATTATATTGGTAATCAAGTACAAAATAATAAGAAAAGAAGAAGTAAAAACAAAAAAAAGGAAAAAAATAGTAAGAAGAATATTAATATAAATAACGCGAGGCCTTTCGAATTGATTTCTTTTTCAAGCGATATTGAAATAAAGCGTAATGGGCCATATTCACAATTCGCTTGTTGGCCACTATTTCAGCTATATCGTGGCCAACACAGAATCATTCATTTCTTTTCCTCCTTTTGATTGTTCAGCAATCCCGTCGCTACCCACTTCTCTTTCATCTTCTTTTTCCTCTTATCTTCTCTTCTCTGTATACCCAATAATAAATCTTCGTGCTGAAATATTTATTTCAATAAACTTTTATATTTTTACTTTAACTATTGGTTCGAAGATTGTAAGAGTACAAATAATTTGAATTTTCTTTCCAAGTTTTGTTTTTTATTTTTGTCATTACTAATAAATTTTATTTCTTTTCTTTTCGTCTGTGCAATGAAATGGCTATTACATGTGCATGATTTTTCAATCAACTGAATCGATTACTTTAGTGAGGGAGAAAAAAAAGGAAATATTGATTTTTGAGCCCGCAATCAAGCATGAATTTAGCCCTAATGAACTTATTCGAGCCCGGGTTAAAATATCGGGCTCAAAAATGGCAAAAATATTATTTGAGCCCGCAAAGGAAAATATAGCGCTAATATCGTATGGAGGATAATATGTAACATGCAATAGAAATACTTCCATTGCGTAATTTGTGGAGTTTTTCTTAGTTGAATATATGCGATATTGTTGAGTTTACTTTATTGAGGGTGTGGGGTGTGGGGTGTGGGTGTGGGTGTGCGTGTGCGTGTCCGTGTGAATAGATGTGGGTGTGGGTGTGGATGGGTGTGGGTGCGGGTGTGGGTGTGGGTGTGTGGGTGGGTGTGGGTGTGCGTGTGGGGTGGGTGTGCGTGTTGGTGTGCGTGTGCGTGAGGGTAGATATGGGTGTGGGTGTAGCTTCGAGACTTCGCTTGATCTACACTTCACACCCGCAATCCTCAGCCACACCCACACCCACACCCACACCCACACCCACACCCACACCCAAATCCACACCCACACCCACTCCCACCCACACACTCACCCCCAACCCATTTCGTAATCGATCAACATAAATAATATCTCCACTGATGTTTTTCACAGATTGATAACAATATCCGATTGTAAAGAGAGCTAGAATACATGTTGATAACGTGAAATAGGTTCTCATCGATATATTAGGTGGCTATGAAAAGGTTATTGTTGAATACCAACACTTAATAAAATACACTGATTACTTATCAGTAGGCCAGAAAAAAATAGTTAGTTAGCATATATGTAAATTATCGATTAGCTATGCGTGTTTGATAATCATAAGTAGAATACTGCAGGACAGGCCCGAATCCCGAAAATTTTTTGGCAAGGAACAGTCGGGACGAAACAATATAAAAAAATTCCCATCCAAAACTTTTATTACTCGCATACGAAAACTGACGTACTTGAATTTTCTTGGTTTTGATAGATATTCAATGTTTGAATCATATAACAAACAAAAGAAAACTATAATCATCCAATAGCTTCTTGAAAACTATTTATCATCACTATATTCACCATTCGTCGCTTCATTGACACCATGAGATTCGGTCATTCGTTTGATTTTTTTTGCATTGTTGATGATATTAAACGGAGACCGTAAAGGATAGAGTGACTCTTCTCCCTTAGCCAGAGCAAGAAAGGAAAAAATTTTTGACTCATGCCTCAAAACATAAAATGTCAAAGTCTAGATTAAATCTTCTACTAACAACGCGATTTAGACGGAAATATTATTTTTATTAACATTAATGCAATTATTTGATACTGCATTCATTTCAATAGATCTAAATATTCTTGTGTCTATCAAATAGAGACAACTTATTCTCATTCTGTCAATAGGGGCATTACACCTTTTCAGTTTAGAGATATTATTGCAACTTGCTGTATCATCAAGACAGCGTAGAGGACTAAAAAGTGCACTGTGACCGTCTCTGATGTCGAACTAATTGAAATTTACTATCTTTTTAAAATGTTACCTGTCTGCCGAAAAATATATTTCTTTTAATGTTCGAAGATTTTTTTTAATAAATAATAGATTATTTGCTTTATCATCATTTGAACATATCCATGAGGTAGAAACAGTGTCACCAGTATAAGAGAAATAGCATACTGGTAAGATTTTCATCGGAGAATTCGATAAAATACGATTAATTATTTGAGCTAAATTAGAATGCAGTTTTTAGCTATTGATGATACAGAAGTTACATCCTGTTATCTTCGATAAAATGGCATTCGTTCAATTTTTCGAGACGGAGCAAACGGAATTCGGAACAAGAGAAAGCTTGTCCCGCAGATCTCTAGTCATAAGCATTTTGATTTACATGTATTTACAATTAGCATATGGAGATCAGCATGGTTAATCGATACATTGCATGCGCAAGATCTAATCAGGCAATATTAATATATACAGGATAGCTGATTGAGTGGTGTATATCATAATGTGGGTGTGGGTGTGGGTGTAGCTGGTGAGTAGGGTGAGGCTGATGTGATTACATACTGGTATCCACACCCACACCCGCACCCACCCTCTTACTATTTTCACCACATCAGGGTGTGGGTGTGATTGTTATCTTATGTTCATCTGGATCTACAACTCACATCCACACCTCACACATACACCCTTAAGATTAGAACCAAATTTTGTCTTAAGTTTTCGAGCAGTCAAAATACTTTTTGTTTCTTTGATTGATATCTATACATCTATTGAACTTCTCATCATTATGCAAATGTTCAATGAACTTTTTTGTGGTCTGTTTTTTATTTACTGAACTTTGTTTGAAATTATTGAATCACTCACATTAAAAAAGGAACTTTTTGGGACATTTAAGATGCATCAAAGAATAACTGTGACAAAAAACAATAAATATGTCTGTTATAATTTAGTGAAATTGACTGATATTTTCAGATCAATAAAGCTATTTGTGTACCCTATGTTCATAAGAAAAACATTAAATCCATTTTGAAGTATCAATGGTTTCGGTAAAACAGCGACTTCACTGTTCTATTATGAAAATAGAATTTTTTTTTCTGAAATAAATTATCTTTGCACTATCAATGAAATCGTCAGAATATGCCGAACTATGAAACATCTGTATGCTATATGTTTAAGTATAAATAAGAATAACATATAGCCTAGTTCGAAAATGAAGAAAATGATATTCTGTTCACTGATGTATACAGATATTGCTTTGAATGAAAAAACTAGTGGTACTTCAAAGCAGTTCTTTTGTTAATTTTTTATACTTTTGAACTCTGATTATGTCACTCCTGTTTGAAAAAGTCAGCCTATCCGTGAAAGCTATGACAGAGATACTCTTTTGTATCAAAGAAGTGACTTTAAAAGACGATCGGTTATAATATATTCTATTCAGTATGGAGGCACCCCAGTCTTCGCCTCTTCTACTTCTTCTGACATAATACGGATTGTTATTTGCAATAATTCAAGTATCTGATTGCGATCGTCGGTTGTTTAAGACCTACAAAGTTTTTTTTCGTAAATAATCTCTCCAATCACCATCGATAAATAAAGTTCTTTGAAGACTTCGACACGTTCACGCTGTCGAAATAGAACTTCATTGTCTAGAATATCGTTACTAGTAGGGCAGTATTTATAAAAGTATATGTTATTGAATAATGACAGGTAAGTTCCGATGATATTGTTATCCGCAGTACAGAGATATAAACAAGTGGGGAGGAAGCTGATTCTATGGTGATAGAATTATCGAATTCAATAGAATCACTCAGAATCACCTGGAATCACTTGGAATCACATACAATGAAACACCTAAAAAATGGATGCCTATGCTTCTTATCAAGTTGGGTCGAGCACATTTCATCACTTAGCAGCAGTTAATAAGATTTTTGCCGTTGTTTACCAAGTAGTAGAATAAATTTCATAATTTTACAACAAAGAAGCAAATTTTGTTAAGCTGGTGTATATTTTCTTCAGAAGCATACACGTGTGTAAGTTCAAATCGAGGCTTTTTGCAACTTCTCCTTGGTTCTAGCAATGGCAAGTGAGAAGGGGAGGAGAAAATCAAAGATTATTTGGTAGGTTTCTATAGTAACGATAAAAGTGGTGTAAAATTTAACGATGGTTATGTCATTCTGAAATTCTGTACACTCTAAATACGTAGTCTAGATATAATAGGTTTTGTTATTTAATGCAGAGAAAAAATGCTTTTGTAGGTATCATTCAGTAGGTCGATGCTATTATTCATCTAGTAGAGGGAGAATAGGATGAGCACGTAAAATTGCGAAATAATTGAATTCCAAGTTTAGAAAAAACTCAACATTATATCTCACAATTTGTCAAAAGATATAATAGTGCACCAGATTCTTCATGAATAATCAAATCAATGTATATATCAAACTAATATGGTAATTGAACAAACGATTGAAAAAATAAAATGATATGTGCGCTTCAAACAACGGGCGTGGGTGTTAATTCTCTTCACACTTACAGCTCACACTCACATCACACCGATACACTCATATCCACCCACACCCCACATGCTAACTGTCCAGAGTCCTATAGTACGCGTCGTGAGAAAGTTATATCGATGTCAAAAATGAATCATGAATCAGCTGGAACTCCGGTCTAGTATGATTTAGATTGCTGAAATTTTTACTAGAAGCATATCTCGTCAAGATCAGTCATTCGTGAAAAATGTCAGCTCAAATGTATTTACTATTTCAAGTGAAAAATTGTTCCTCAGGGGAACCTTAAGGAGTATCTCGTGTTTTATGCTCATCCAACAACTAATGTTCAGACAAAACAGTCTATCGTTTGTTCATTAATGTTCTCTCCTTCACGTCTATTCGCAAATAACGCTTGTTCGTTTTTTTATGTCTTGATTACGATATGAATTTTGATAAAGGAATGAAAATAGTTATTTAATCTTTTATTTACTATGAAGTTGAGTTTGCCATTGATGAAGTGCTAGAAAATAAGCAGAGAGATTATTTTCCGATAAATTGCAATGAATAAAATATTACCAGGTTGGTGGAGGAATATTAAGAATTTGACAAACTTGCAATTTCTCGGGTACTACACCAGGATTCGCTGCGAGTATTGCCTTTAATGTGCATCCGAACATTCGACGTATTCTCCAAAATGTGTCGCCTTCTTGAAGTATGTAATGCCTCATATGTGCTATGTTGTCCAAAGCACAACCTAAATACAAGTGAAAATATTTGTTGAAAAGTTCCAAGATATGAAATTCGATAAGTCTATAGTATCTTTCACAAAAATATGCTTTCATTTGTTTATATCTCACTGATAATAATTTAACTAAAAACTCTCTCCTATTTAATCATATAGACTATTGTGACTATGTATGCCTGATCAAACATCCAATAGAAAGGAAGCAGATAAGATCGTTTATATTTTCAAACTTGTAATATGCAATTGATCTATCTAAGGAAACCTTATATAATGCTCTAACATATAAAGTAAGATCGGTCACCTTTGCTATCCTTTTCATATTATAGACATCGTTCGAAAATGCACCAGAAATTAGAAAAAGTGTTCAAATTATTCAACGAAGTCAATATATGAAATACGATGAAACAAGAGTTTACTATTACTATCTTAGAATGTGTCTCTCATATCTATCACTGTCTGTTTAGAGAACTAATCGTCAACTTAACGCATTTTAATAGTAAGAGCATATATACATACAGCCCAATGAAGATTAATCAAGGGGGGAAAAGCGAGAGTTGTCGTACTTCTACGTACTCCCTGTACTCTCGAGCTGTTATGAAGTTTTCTTCTCAAACTTTTCTCATATTTCAACATCTCTAGTAGTCAGCATTCCGATGTAGTAGCTGGAGTACAACTTGCATAGTTCTGTGAGACGCCAGGGCCCAAATACTTCACCGTACTTCCATATTTAATTAAAGGTGAAGTACGGTGAAGTATTTGGGTTCCAGCGTCTCACAGAACTATGCAAGTTGTACTCCAGCTACTACATCGTAAGGCTGGCCACTAGAGGTGTTGAAATACGAGAAAAGTTTGAGAAGAAAACTTCAAAACAGTTCGGAAGTACAGGGAGTACGTAGAAGTACGACAACTCTCGCTTTTTCCCCCTTGAGATTAATGCAACATCTACATCAAATTCAGGCCTAGTCGCCAAAGTCACGCTCGAGAATTTCAAAGTTTCAATTACTTTTGCGCTCTGTCGTTCTTTCGCTTTATTTCGGTGCTTTGCTGTAGCTAGGTGCTACAATAAATAATGTTTATCTTAAGATGTATTGCAGTCTATTCATCAAACAAGTTCGTGAAACAGTATTAATCATGCACTTACTAGTGTTTATGTGACTAGAAGTCGTGTTCCCTTGGTTCGCAGCCTGTCGCGAACTTATGTTTGCGATATTGGGCAATATCATAGCTGTCTGTGAAATATGGATAGATGGATCATTATCAGAATTGAAGTACAGGTCAGTATTGTTCAATTGAACTTCTTTCAACGAATTTTCTACGGTACCAATTTGTGAGAGAAGTTCTTCAAGATTTAAATCTTCTAGAGGATGCAGTAAATTGATGGAATCATCATCAGGCATATTTAACGAAACTGGTTCAACTTGATATATTGATCTTGTTTGTTCATTGAGAATTCGCCCAGGTGTCTGCAATGATGGCATATAATCTGCTGTATGATGTTCTCAGAAAAAATTGACAATAAAAAAGAAATAGGCTTTTTCTTAGACAGATCAAAAATACGACTAGCTGTTATGTAACTCATACCATAGTCATTTGATTTTTTTTCTGCTTTTTTTTCTCAAATACGTCTTTTTCTGTACGCCTTTTGTCTAAACATCATTTTATACGCCATTTCTTTTACGCCATGTTATGCGTCACTTGAGTGGATTTGTGAGCAAAAGCCTGGTCACATGTGTAGACTAGATGAAAACCCATAAAAAAGAACGTAAAGCAGAAAAAAAACGGATTGAGAGGATGTAAATTAAAAGGTATCATGAGTACAGTATCACTATGGTTCATTGTTTTCGACTGAAGTCATAAATAGATTGGACTTAATTCCACTAACCAGTATTAGAACAAAGCATCACAAAGATCTATGAAGTAAGTCGAATTATGAAACTTCATACGTCAGCAACTTACATTTCTGATGTCGAAGGAAGCGTTTTTGTCATTAAATAGATTGTCGCATTCGCATCCAAAATCTGACGAGCAATGATGTTGAGATGAAAAACTTGAAATCCCATCGGATTGAAGTGAAACATCAGTATATTGCTGTGAATTTCCAGAATTTATATTATTTTCTAAAGACATCTGAAAATAATTTTCAGTTGCATCTGAAAAACAAAGTTGCAAACTAGCGAAGCATTATGTATAAAATGATTTTACGTACTTTTTCGTTTCAAAGACGATGAAGATGAAGTAGCAATGATTTGAGGAAAGCATGTAGTATGTTTTGGGAGAAACTGGCTTCCATTAGTCACCTCAAACGTAGTATATGGAGTTGATTGCTGAGTAGTTACTGTTGATGGTGGTAAAAAGATGCTATCTAAAGATAATCATATTTAAAGAAGGATGTTCACCCAATTTGTGCAAGCACATAGAAGAGAATTAAAAAGGATCACTGTTGCTTCAATATGACAATTCCTTTGACATAAAGGCTAAAACTATCGTCAACAGTAAGATGTAATGAGATCGAATAGTTTCTATATATTTTGAGAAAATAAGCAGACAGCTATGTATTTTTTTAAATAATAGAAAGAGCCTGTTACAGTACAGAAAACTATATCGAAGTGATTATTTAGATACTGATCGTTCCAGTAAATGTCCATCGGAATTCTTAAGCTGTCTTCACATAGTTTTCTATCATTAGCGTCAAACTAAAACAACATCGTTTGCAAGAAAAGTATCCTAGTTCAGTAGATGAGAAATTCTACGCATTTGAGCAAATGGAAGTTTCCTTCAAATGCTTTCATCAATCAAATAAGTTTGAGATAATCCATAAAGTTGCACTGCTGAGTAGATATATTTTTTGACATGCATTCATCAGTTACTCATCGTTTCAGATTTCTCAGATTCATTGTTTTCGTCAAAATGAAGAAAAAATGTCAGAACTTTCGTAAGTTGTTGGCATTTGCGTTTCTACTAAACGACAGCGTGATGTTGATAAGATATAGACAGAAATAACTGTGTACATAGTAATTGGGATGCATATTTGCTGTAACGCGGCGTAGAGTAAGGGACGTAAACAGTGGACATAAAAACGAAACTGACAAAGTTGTTTATATTTATTTTGAATACGCACAAAGGAAGAGTTCATGAATAGAGCATCATTTTAAGTCGGATTTATTCATCTGTCATTTTGAATTCTATTGTCATGTTTTTTTATTATTTAGATCGGAATTTTCATGATTGAGAAATTTTTTCAGATGATTAATTGTTCCACTCAAACTTGTAAGCTTGTAAGGATTACTTTTCCAAGAAGTGACAACTAATGCAAATATTTCAAATGTGTGCAATCGGACCCACTTTTTTAGACAATCGTTCAAATCATCATATTATTTTCTATTCAAATTTTATCTTTTAATTGATATCAACTAATAAAAATTTAAAGAAATGACAAAAGCACATCTAGAAAACAGCTTTTAAGGAGTTTTTAAAAGCGACTAGTATTTTTCATCTAAGTTTTCATAGTATTGTGTACCATTTTTCAAATGCAATTCAATTATATCCAGATAAACCTATTAGATAATCGTTTAAGGGATGTTTTTATATAATTTCAAAACCGCTGAAACACATTATGAACATATATGAATATTAAAACTCTGATAAACCGGATCAAATTTATCTAGACATCCATTCTCTTTCTTTGATTAGTGTGAATGTTGTCTAAATTATATTTGTTCGAAAAGCACTTTTCTTCAAACGTTTATCAATAAAAGGCAGTGAAGGCCTTAAATAATGAGGATATCATCAAAATATTTTTGTCAATAATGAACTAGTCATCAAAGCACTTAAGCTATCTTTAACGTTATCGAAGATTAATTTAGTAAACCTGTTGCCTCAAAACCAATGAAAGTATTCATGACAAAAAACTCACCGTAATCTGATGGGTGAGTTGGTTCAATGGAATTCTGTGAAACTGCAGCACCATCATTTGCAGTATCCAAGCTTCGAGTAACCCTTGAACTTTGAATTTTTCTCTGAGACGACTTGCGTATTCCACGGTGATGTCGGAAAAGTCTGTTGCCTTGAGATTGTTTGTTACATTTGATAATTGAGTACAACAGTCCCCACTTGGGATCATCGAATATCATGCGCCTACCATTTTTGTTTACTCGAACAACTCCATTCTTGTACAATTTCTTCGCGCGCGCTCTGCTATGCTGCATGTTAATCTGAAATGTGAAATATCGAACATCAGCTGTTCATTGAACATTTTTCATGACGAACGTGCAGTATAATTTTCATCGAAAAAAATCATCGACATATGGGTGTGTATATGAGTAAATAGAACACTGATTTTTACCGCGCTTCTAAATATACTCATGAAAGAAAAGTGTGTACAATGTTTTTGAAAAAATATTTTTTCCTTTTCAAATAGTATATTCGTCAGTTATGTCGCGGAGTAATAATTTGATTTCAAAAGATAATCAATCTCTGAAATAACTTTGTAATAGCCGATGTACATGCTACGCAAGCCAAGCCAATTGAATGTCTCCATGACATCCTATCAAAAAATTCTGACTTGATAAAAAATTATATCATATGAAACTTTTACAAAAAATAGAGTACCTACACTATCTTTAGTCATGATCGAAAGATTTTTTTGGTACATATTGATCGTGCATATTAAAATGAACTATATGCTAGATATTTGCATTTCGATCTCGAACTATGAAATCAATGATACTTAAGACAATGACAGGCTGCGTCTTTCAGAACTCGAAATTCGCAATGAAATTACGCTAGACCGATGGATATTTGATTTTCAGTTCATAAAACGTCATAATTCTCAAAGAAAAACAGGGTTTTCTATGTTTTTATATGGTCGTTGGCAAAAAATTTCGGTAACTATTTTCTTGTCAAAGAACATTGTGGATTTCGTCACCATCTGACGGTATACAGACCAGAGGTGTCAACAGGCCACTTTTTTCCGGCCTGGCCTGGCCTGCCGCCTAACCTGACCTGATCTGACTTTTGTGCAGGCCAGGCTAAATAATCAATGAGTGGCCTGCAGCCTGGCCTGACCTGCCTGCAGGCTAAACCAGTCCAAAATGATACTTCTAGTTTCGTAAACTCATTACATCCTATAACTCCACAATTTAAGACTTCCTTGAAACTAAGAAGTCCTTTGTTCAATTTAACCGAAAATTCAAAAGTATAGAAATGTAGAGTATCAATTAATGATACTTTTATCAATAATATTATATTGATATTTTCTATGTTTTCGTAGTGCATACATCCTTTTATTAAAATACAATAATGACAATAATAGATATAAACATATGATAAAACACTCCCATTTGATGATCCGGAACAGTGAGGTCATAAGAAGATAATAAAACATAATTATTTTTAGTGAACGTCACTTAATTTCGATAATTTTTCGCCAGAAAAATAGACAAACACGACGAAAACTTTGGATGTTAATTGAAAAATAACATTATTCTCTTTATTTCCACTGAAATATACTTTTTTTCATAATATATCTACTCTTTTATTAAGAGAATAAGAATCAACTACAAACTGGTGAAAGTTGGTCGAAAAATTTTGAACATATAGTTGTCTTATGATTCATGTTTACCCTAAAGAAAACTAATATTACTCAAACCCAGGCCGCCAACTTTGGCCTGGCCTGACCTGGTAACCAGGCCGATATATTAGATGGACGGATCAGGTCAGGCCAAAATTTAAAAGTTTGGCCTGGGATGGTGGCCCGGCCTTTCAGGCCACCAGGTACCTGCCAGGCAGCAGGCCAGGCCGGCAGCTCTGATACAGACAGAGTTCGCTTGTAAAATAAAAAAAAAGATCGCGATTTCAGCTCGTACAAATATCATTATGTGTGTATAATAGTCTCCCAAATTTGTTGCTCAGTGATCTCGTATAGAATTAGTGGTACTGACAACTCAGAAGTGATTAGTAATGACTACTTTATGGTATAGATCATTGACAATGGGTTAACCATAGTCATTTCTGAATAACTACTTTGTGTGAGATTCATCTTTAGAAGTAAACCATTACAAATTCTCCAATTCTGGTCAACCAACAACATTCATCGATCTTGATCCTTAAATAGTTTATTCAATTCAACCTGCTACAATTCTACTCATGGCTTGAAAAAGACTTCTTCACTTAACAAACATGCAACGCATGTATGGCGTCACACGAATATATTTAGACGAGAAGAAAAAGAAATATTGCAACATAGTGGTGTACATGGAGAGTAAGAAAGAATAAATCATCTTGCATACGTAAAGACCATTGCCATGCAACTGGATTAACGAAAAGTTTAACCTGAGACTCGAGAAAAACTTTGAACAAGTCAATGAAATCGTAACGAATTCTAGAATGTCTTTTGATATGCGCCAAAGGATCGCGCCAAATAAAAAAAAGTTTTGAATTACTTGATTGGCGTGTCATTTTTTACACATCTACTTGGGAAGCTTTCTGTAACACGGTAAATACTTTTTTTGTTTATTTATTTAAATGACTCCTCAAAATGACTCAACGCAAAGAGTGAAATTTTTTTTTCCATGATGTCATTTTTCATGTTTTTCTGCTGCAAATTCACGACAATATATGGACATATCATTTTGACTGTCTTATACAAAAACTGAAACAAGTTTTCAATTTTATCTCCTGCAGTAAAGAAATTAAAGTGCATCTATCGTCGTTGTGATTGTAGGCATGGGTGGCGTAAACTCACATATTTAGGAGAAACAATAAGTTTTAGAATGACAAAAAAATATCCCCCTCGAGCCATCGTTCAAATCTTGGCATAAAAGATCTTGTTCTAAATTAATTTCTCAAGAACAATCTTGGAAGCCAATGTATCAATTCATTTGACAGCATATTTATGCGTTCCCACTTAGGAAAAGTCAATTTTAGTCGAAAAGAAAAAAACTGAAAATTGAAATAAATGCAAAGGTAGATAGCTCGTGCTCTATGCTTTTGGAAACAGAATTGTTTCTGAATCGATATGCTGTTTTGGGGCAAAATTTGTGATGACTTTTATCATCCAGTTGTCAAAAAACAGATTGTTTTTCAAAAAATAAAAACGAAATGTTTCCATTTTTACTCAGATTACAGTTTTCGAACGCCCAATCCAAGTTTCTCTATTTAGGCTCATTGAATAAACTTGATTTTTTTTCTTGAAAAGAGCACGTCAAGATCTAGGGCACCATATAGTCCTTTATCAATAAGCTTTATTTTTGTGTTATACATGCAAAAGCTTATGTAAATTGGTGCCCATTTCTAGAGGGTTTTTTGAATTATTGAACTTGTGATCTATTTTCTCTCCCTAAAAAGTAAGAATTTTTAAAAAACGATTGTATAGTGCCCTGCATCCTAATATGCTCCTTCAAACGAAAAAGTTTTTAATATGTTGAATGAAACTGGAGAGAAAAAAATGAGTTGCGAAACTATTTTTTTTTCTTTGTTTGGCTCATATCTCTGTCAAAAATCATGCCATAGGTTTGAACATTTTACCGTAGCGTCTTCACTTTAGTCCTAATGTGTGCTCGATATTTCAAAGAATTTGCATGTACAGGGTGGTAAATAATATTATTCCAGGGGGGTAACAGTATG
>CAJNOP010002409.1:0-17783 GCA_905250075.1 Rotaria sp. Silwood1 | reverse complement strand
CCCCACACCCTTCCTGGGGGAAGGTCCTACATGACGGCGAGGGTGAGCAGTTTTCAAGGGGAAAAAAGATGGTTTCGGTTTCCCGAATTTTAGGTGATTTGGAGTGATTTTAACTGGGTTTTTGTGGTTTTCATCAAATTAAAAGCGAACTGAAATGACTAGAACTCATGGAAAATTACCGAAAATGACCGATAATCAGTGAGTATTACTGAAAAACAATTGATTTTGAGGATGATTTTTGACTGCTTGTTGATTCATTTTTGGCTGATTTCGGATTGATTCAAATCACCTCTTTCCTCCCTTGCTGAGAACCTATTCTTTTGGTTAGTTTGATGTGATTTTACATGATTTCGAAACTGATTTTGATTGATGGGAAGTGATTTGGAGCAATCGACTTTTTAATCTGCTTCTAGTGATTCTAAGTGATTTTTGTTGATTTTATCTGATTTTCGGTTGCGTCGAGTTACGGTTTTTCCCTTGGGCTTTCTACATAAGGGTGAGGGAAGATGAGAGTAGTGTTTTCGAGGGAAAGAGTGAAAATGATCTATGTGTGGGTAAGGCTGAGCGTGAAAGGTAGGAGGTCTATGTGAGTACGTTTTTTCGGTGCGTAGAGCAAAAATACATGAGGGAGACTTTTGAAGCGGAGGGGGTTTGTGAAGGAGAGAGACAAGTGAGAGATGGATACTAATTGAGGATGATGGCGATTTACTAACGGAGTGGCCTACTTGAGGGTAGCGAGTTGGTTACACGACGCTAAAGAGGTGTACGCATGATGTTGACGGAAACAGAAGTTTTTTAAATATAGAGATCAAGAGTCGCTCGCAAAGTCGACTAGTCGATTAGTAGACTAGTGGATTAATCGAATGGATCCGATCAAGTCGAACCGATCTTTCGATTTCTACACTACATACAAAAAAAAACGGTCGTTCATCGTATCTATAGAGCTTACTCATCATGTACTGTTCATTGTTAATCAATTGTCGGAAGAATTGTATCCATCAGTGACATTAAAGGAATGTCTCATAATTGCGTATTCGAGATTGTTAAAAAAGGGTTCGCCAAAATTCTCACTGAGGACAGGATGCAAAACGGAAGACATTTTCTGCTATACAATTCAATTTAAGTTACGAGGAAGATCGTTGTTCAATCATGAAGTACCATAGTTGTTAGCTAATGTATCTTCTCATTTGTGAACATGAATATAAATTTACAATTTGAAACTAAAATTTACTTTTATCTAATGTAGAAAGAACAATGTCTGTCTGTCTGTTCTTTATAAATTTGGTCCCTGTAAGAGCCAGTGCAGCCAAACTTTGCATGGCATACCCTTTCATCCAGTTTGGGAAGGGCGCCTCTAACTTTTGACAAATTGCAGGAAATTTTCTTCTATTTTTCAAAAATGTTGGAGGATTTTCTCCAATTTCTAGAGTGCTCTCTTTCTACCTATACTTCTTCACACCGCATCTGAGTGAAGACTTACTTTTTGATCCAAAGCCTTTTCCACCGCAGTACTTAGTAATCCCATAGTTGGAAGGCTACGGTAAGTGTCGTATCTAAAGAGTTCTTGCATGTGACTGTTTTCTCAATAACTCGAGAACGAAAGGAAATCAAAACCTACGATTTTTGCCATTGGACACAAAAGATTCTAGGGTATGAAATTATGCTCAAATATGATTAGTCTCTTTGCTGACCAATCAGATCTGAGCATACTTTCATGATCAGTAATATTCTTTTGGCCAAGTTTTCAACGAAGATGTTTTGAAACGATGACAACGTTTTACAAAGAAGCTTTTTTTCACTCCACACTAATGTAGAAATGATTCAAATAGAGATAGGCAAAGTGGTACCGCCTGGACCCTGGTAGCCAGGCCGAGATCGAGACTAAAATTTTTTTGACCGGGATCAAGACCAAAATTTTCCTTTTGACTACCGCTGAGGTAGGGTCGGGACTAAATTTTCTTGACCAGAACTGGGATCAAAACCTTTTTTTACTCGGAACCGAGACCGAAAACGCCCGGCTGCGTCCATGTCTCGATGCAAAGCGCTCGCCAAAGGGATTTATCAGAGTGATAATATTAAAATGCCAAAATAAAAAAAAAGTTGAAAAGGGAAAGAGATCCCAGCGAATTTTGCAGCATGTAAGATAAGTAGCTTATAGGAAACTATAAGATCGTCGCTTTCCAATATGCGAAGCATGAAATATTGGATTTTCAGCTAGGTTTCTTTTTATAAAAATTAAATTAAATTTAGAAATTTCAGTACATAGTCTCTCATTTTTCAGAACTAAAACGCATTAAAATAAATTATATACCAATAATAAAAGTTGTAAAACTCATAGTTATTAGTGGTATTTAACATTTAAAGTCGTTTAAGCTTCTGAAACTTTCGATTGCTACAAATTTTTGAATTTACAAATTACAATTTAGAAAACAACTAAGTAAATTGGGTTCATCATAACTTATCTATTCAGTTTTAGTTATGACTAATTGCAACTTGTAGAGTTCGCTCAAAACTATTGTCAAAATATCTGTAAATAACGCATTTTTTTACGTAATTTTATTTAATCATAACATCTCAAAGTCCTTTGAAAAATGCAGCACAATATAGAATGTGGTACAGCAAATCGCGATGGTCAAACAATAATATACAAAAACGAAAAAAACTGAAAAAGCTTTTTGAAATATTTCTTTGATTCAAAAAAAAAATTTTCAGTGTTGTCTAAGTCATAGCCATTTTTTCAGCTCTTGCTACAGGATCATCGATACTGTTTAATTAATCATAAAACTTTTTCAGCTTTATCTCAACTATCATCATCTTTTTCACGTCCACAAATTGCAGAAATCGTGTACTTTCGTTAAAAATAAAAGTTTTTACTAATCAAAAACTTATGTCCTCTACAAATTGCACAGATTCAATTTAGTACAAAAAGTTTTAAACTAGAATCTTTTTGAATAGTTTTACCATTTCATTTAAAATTAATAAATTTATAAACTTTGTAATCAATTGAAAATTTAAAACAATTTTACTTTGTTTAAACTCCATTTTATTTATGTTAGCAAATGAGAAGTAGCCGCCTCCGCTACTAGTTTTGGGTACCCCTAAGTAGTACTCCGTACACTAGTATTTAATCCCAGTACAATGGTACTTCGACCCACTATACTTATGTTGAGGTCCACTACGTTAGTATTCTGATCCAGTATACTGGTATTCAGACCTAGTATATCAATATTTGGACCCAGCATACTAATATTGCAACTCAGCATACTAGTATTTCGACCGAATAGATTTAAAAAAAAATCGTGTTTCAGACAGACAGCATGAATTAATTATTGCCATATAGACATTAGACATCAGTCTAGGAAACAAATACAAAACTTCAAAGTAAAACTTAAAAAAATTAAGGAAACCGAGAAGACCTCTTGTAAATCCAAAAATAAACAACGCAAGGTGAAAATGAATCCAAATACATTTAAAACCTAAAACTTCTAAGTCAAAAATTCCAAAAGCGACAAAAATTAAAAGTCTTCTAAAAATCAGAAAAATTTAAAAAAATAATTATGCATCATCAGCTAGATAGTGGTTTAAAAAACGCGTGTGTCAGACAGACATATAGACAAGATGAATTAATTATCGTCTGGCAGATCTTAGACCTTAGTCTAGGGATAATCTTGAACCTTTTCAGTACATATTTACAATCATAAATCGTTTAAAAACTCAATGATGGCATAAAACGTTGTTCATTGTAGGTTTTGTTCCTTCGTGCTTTGCGAGAAAATTGTGGGCTACGAAATTTTTCTTTGAAAGATTCGCTATTCCTGACATTTTCTAAAAAGCATATCAGACCTTTCAATGAATGGAATCCTCTTATTTGACAAATTATATAGGAGGGTTTATAAAAATCTCTATCATATGAAGAAACAAAAAATATATTCTACAGTTTGTCATGAATGGATAGAAAAGTTATTTTTCTCTCTTCATTTTTTGCAGCAGTCTTTTTCTCATAGTATCTCGTCCTTGCAGGCGTGTGTACAAATCCTTACACAAGTTCAACAAGAGTCAAGACAGGCTCCTACCTTAGATCTGTAGCGCTGGGCAAGTTCAACAATAACAAAAACTTCTATCTAGCAGTAGCCAACTTGTTCGATAACGAAATTGCGATACTGTTTGCAAATGGTAATGGAATTTTTGCAATGCGGCAGTCGCAGTACTCTCTTGGTATCCCACCAGGCTATTTAATTGCAGGTGATTTTAACAACGATTACAAACTGGACTTGGCAATAGTCATAAGGATCCACAATTCAATCGGCGTGTGGATTAACGACGAAAGTGAAGAATTTCTGAATAATCTAACTCTGTATATGACTGGTAGAGGTCCGAACTCTGCGATATCAAGTGATCTCAACAATGATAACATATTGGATTTGGTAGTAGTTAATCGAAATGACAACAGCATCAGCCTGCTGCTTGGTAATGGTGATGGGTCCTTTCAGAATCAAATTAAGTATGCGACTGGCAGCCACCCTATGTCTGTAATAGCAGGTGACTTTAATGGCGATATCAAATTGGATTTGGCAGTAGCTAATAGTGGTGATAATACTGTCAGCGTGCTGCTCAACATTGGAAATGGGACTTTTCTCGCTAAAAAAACATTTACGACTAGTAGCTCTCCACAATGGGTGATAGTAGGTGATTTCAACGATGATGGAAAACTAGATCTCGTAGTTGCCGACGCAGACAACAATACTGTGAGCATACTGCTTGGAAATGGAGATGGAGCCTTCGAGAATCATACTCAATATGCAACTGGCAACTATCCCGTCTCTGTGACAGCAGGTGATTTCAACAACGATGAAAAACTAGATATAGCAATAGCTAACCAAGGCGATAGTACCGTAAGCGTGCTGCTTGGAAACGCAGATGGGACCTTTCAGCCTCAACAGAGCCATCTAACTGGCTCAGCACCCGAATCCTTGATATCAGTTGATCTCACTAACGATAACAAATTGGATTTATTAGTGGTTAATAACAACGATATGACCGGCAGTCTATTAGTTGGTAATGGCCATGGTACCTTTGATTGTCAAAGAGTATTTGTGACTGGTAACAAGCCTACATCTGTGATATCAGGTGATTTCGATAATAATAGCATACCTGAACTGGTAGTAGCCAATGTCGGCGATGGAACCATCAGCGTGCTGTTTAGAGATACTAGTACAAGATTCACAATCCGTCGGTCGGCATATTCGACTGGCAATTTGCCTGCCTCTGTGATATCATTTGACTTCAACAATGATAACACATCAGATCTGGCAGTAGCCAACTATTTTGACAACACTGTCAGTGTGCTGGTTGGCAATAAGAATGAAACCTTTCAGCTTACAGGAATTTATCAAACTGGCAGTGCACCCATCGCTATTGTATCAGCTGATTTCAACAATGATAGCATGGCAGATTTGGCAGTGGTTAATTCTGATGATGCTAGTGTAAGTGTGTTGCTTGGCAATAGAAATGAAACCTTTCAAGATCAAATGATATATGCGACTGGCGACTCTCCGATCTCTGTGATTTCAGGTGATTTCAACAGCGATGGAAGACAAGATCTGGTAGTGGTCAATAATGAAAATTCGAGTGTGAGTGTTTTGCTAGGCCGTGGAAACGGTACGTTTCAGGATCAAGTCAAATATGCGACTGGTTCCTCTCCTAGCTCTTTGACGTCCGGTGATTTCAACAAAGATGGAAGATTGGATCTGGCAGTAGCTAATAGTAATAACGACACTGTCAGCGTGCTGCTAGGCAATGGAGACGGAAGCTTTCAGGATCAAACCAATTATAGAACTGGCGGATCTCCTTACTCCGTGATCGCAGGTGATTTTAACAACGATGGTAAAGTGGATCTGGCAGTAACTAACTACAAGGATGCTTCTATTAGTGTTCTACTCGGTAATAGAGATGGGTCTTTTCAGTCTAAAAAGGACTATCCAACGGATAACGGTCCGTGGTATATGGTATCAGGGGATCTCAATAATGATAACAAAGTGGATCTTGTAGTAGCTAACACATTCTCTGGAGACTTGAGTATTTTCTACAACTCGTGCGCGTAATTGATCATTAGATTTTTCATTGATTGACATGTAAACTGATTATTAACCAAACATAAAAAGTGTCATAAACTATAATAAACAAGCACAACGTGTTCCAAAAGTTCAATCCAACAAGAAAAATTCCATATCTACACCGCTCTTGCATCAAATGAGCTTATTTTTTCTCTGGTGGTGGAGAATATCCCATTGAAGTATAAGTTCTGAGAATTTTTTTTTCTGATTTAACAATAACTTTATTTTTCAACAAAGATATGCAACATCAATCAACAAGATAACCGCCATTATTTTCGACAACCTTCGCCCATCTTTCTGGCAATAGTTCAATTTCACGTCTATAGAAACTACCCGATTTTGATTCGAAAAAGGCAGTTAGATCGGATTTCGGCTCATCGAAGTCTTCGGAGTGTTTATTGCACAGGCAGTTACGAACAGGTAGGAACAGATGAAAATCGGTTAGTGCAAGGTCTGGTGGCCACGGCGGGTGCGGAAGAACTTCCCATCCTAACTGTTCGATTTTTTGCTGAGTCAACTGTGCGGGGTGGCTGTGGATGTGTGGGTGTAGGGTGTGGGTGGAGTGTGGGTATGGGGTGTGGGTGGAGTGTGGGTATGAGTGTGGGTATGGGATGTGGGTGTGGGTGGAGTGTGGGTGTGGGTATGGGATGTGGGTGTGGGTGGAGTGTGGGTGTGGGTGTGGGTATGGGATGTGGGTGTGGGTGCAGTGTGGGTGTGGGTGTGGGTATGGGATGTGGGTGTGGGTGCGGGTGCGGGTGTGAGGCAATAAAGGCAACATCCACACCCACCCACATCCACACCCACCTACACCCACATCGACACCTACATCCACACCCTCACCCCCACCCACACCCACCCCACCTTTAACCTTTAACCTCCTAGGAAACTTTAGTTATGCAAAATTCATTCTTGAACCCACTATGGACAAGAATGATCATTATATCTGTTAATAACTCGATGAGCTCTACAAATTCAAATTACTAAAAGTTAGATAACGTTTGATCAATTGTATGTGTTCCCTCGTGAGTTGAAATGTTTCTCACTAAGATCGAATTGGTATACATCTTGTTATGACAATCGTATTGTTCCATTTCTTCGTCGAATGTTAAATCTTGAGGAATTAACATTATTTCTTTCAATAATAAGAATTGAATCAACTTATATTAATGGTCCTCAATTATACAATGATTTTCTCATGTATATGCCACAACTAAGGATATTTAATTTCAGTACACATACTATTATTTTCAACAATGACGTTGATGTTGATCTTCCATCAAAGAATGATATTCTCAATAGTTTCATTAAAAGAGGATTGAAACAAGTGGATTCATAAGCTGATGATTAGCTCACGAACAACTGGGGTTTCTGTCATGTCTATTTACTTCCATATTATTTCAATAATTTTTTATTTATGACAAGTCGTTTTCAAGGTGGTATGCTCAATAAAGTTCGATGGTTGACAATGAACGATACACGTCCATTTGAAAATAAATTATTTAAAATCATTTCACAAGATTTTCCATTTCTCGAAAGTCTATCAGTTGTTAATCGAGCTTCGCAAAAAAATAAGGAACATTCGTCTACATTTATCACATTTCCTCATCTACTGAGACTTGATCTCGCATTGACACATACTGATTATGCCATACAATATCTCTTCGACAAAAACACTATTTTACCTCGGTGGAGGGTGTGGGTGTGAGGTGTGGGTGTGGGTGTTGGTGGGGTGTGGATGTGAGTGTGGGTGTGGATGTGGGTGTGTGGGTGTCATTTCTCTCTTCATCCACACCCACACCCCACACCCACATCCCACATCCACACTCACACCCACACCCACACCCACACCCACACCCACACCCACACCCACACCCTTTTCGAGGATACCTATTTTTTTTAGAGTGTAGTTAACTAGCATTCTTGCATTCCTAATGCACTAATAACTCTATATACCTCATTATGACTTACAAACGGTAACCCCTATTCATTTGAGAATGAATTCAGTCATATAGATGCCCAGTCCGACTGGGTACCGGTCAGGCTGGGCACCGGTCGGACTGGGCACCGGTCGGACTGGGTCACCCAGTCGGGCTGGGGTACCGGTCGGACTGGGTCACCCAGTCCCCAGTTCTGCACTGGCACTGGTGCATACCTAGGCGACGTGCGAAACCTTTATTTGGTTTCGAGAAGAACTTCGAAACCAAAAGGGTTCGGCCGTTCGGTGCAAATGCAGAACCTTTTTGGTTTCATATGGAATCAATCTTTTTTGAGAGTGGTTAGTGCAATGTTTTGATTCTATGTCTTCAGGCCGTCCCTTTTCTGCTCACTAAAGAGAGGGATCTCCAGTCACAGCCCTGCCTCCCACGCCTCCTCCGATGAAATGAAAGCACTCCTTGTTGGACTGGTTAGTGCAATGCTTTGATCCTATTTTTTAGGCCATCCCTTTTCTGCTCACTAAGGAGAGGGAGCTCCTCGAACTAAAGTGAAAGGAGCTTGACCATGATAAATGCCATCGTTTAAATTTGTGTGTTTGAACCAGGTATTTTTGACATCTTACGAAACGCAAAATGATGTGAGTCTATGGGCTTTTTTATTTCAAACTGAATTCGAAAATCAAAAAAACCGCACCAACTTCTTCCGAATCAAACTTTTCTCGTTTGATACTACGTAGTCCCACTAAAAACCCTTAGTCCCCCCTAGTCCTGCAAAGTCCCCCTTAGTCCCCCCCACAAAAAGCTTAGTCCCCGCTTAGTCCCTTGTGCAGGGGACTAAAGCCTATAGTACACAAAGCCACAAGCACACCCTCACCCTCACTCGCGCGCCCACACCCGCACCATGGGTGTGGGTGTGTGTGTGGGTCCCAGACCAACACCCACACCCTCAGTCACTCCCCCCCTCACTCCTAGACTCACGTTTCAGTTTGAAATCAAGTATTATTTTTATTTGATAAATTCAGACTGAAATTAAATAGCCCATAGTATGAATGATGTTTATATCGAATAAGGTAAGATAATATGAAAAAAAAAGAAATTATCAAATGGAACAGTAAACTTCAGGATTGATAAAAATGAATGAACAACGGTACGTGACAGACGAGAATGATGTGACAAAAAGAGACGTTGATAAACTTGAAAAATGCTGGATAATTAATTTATAATTGGACGGAAAGTGTCCTCGTAATTTTTTGTCGCGTCACTCGTCGTCCAAAAGTATTCATCTATTTTCCGATCCATATGGAAGTGTCATGTAGCTATGTAAGTCGGATGACTTATTGATCGAAACTATTTTCTATTTTCCTATTTTCCAATTCATATAGAAGTGTCGACTCCACTTATAAGTCGGCTGATTTACCGATCAAAACTATTTTCTATTCTCCTATTTTCCAGTTCATATGGAAGTGTCGTCGCGACTGATAAGTCCGATGACTTAATTGAACCCCACTTCGACAACTCTAATATAAGATTGCACAGAAAATTTCAGGTCGCTATACCATGCTCTTTGAGAAATATGGATATCAAAAATTTCCGGTTCTAAGCGGTTGTATCCGGTTTTAACCGGTTATAACCGAGTGCGACCGGTTCCGGTTCTAAAATGAGGAAACAAAATGAACGAAATGGAGGAACGACGAAATGAAGGAAACGTAGCTGATGGGGACGACAGAGGACGGCCCCTAACAATGTCGATACGCGTTTGTTCGTGTTTTTCGGAGAATCAAAAGCGCGGTTTCAGCGAATACTATTCGACTCATTAAACGACCGAAGAAAGGAAGCAGCAACAAGTATTTTGCGCAAATATCGTGTTGACTCAAGAATACGAACAGAAAAGAAGTCAGATTAAAATATTAGAAGAAAGAGAGGAGGTGGCATCGAGTATACCCGATACACAGGCTTTGAGTAATATGATATTAGTAAAATATTGCTTCTGTAGCTGTATATATATACAATATATGTATAGTATCGTGTCTATTCTTATTAAGATTGGAGAGAATGATCATTATGCGTTCGTTTCACTCATTTTCGACGTCTTTTTTTTCCATTATAATCCTTTCTTGTATTAACAGCAGCAGTGCCACAAACACAAAATCATACGCAGCACGGCTCGGCAATTTTCTGGCTTCACCAAACACGCGATACGAAATCGCCATCCATGTCGAGACTACGATAGAATTGTTCAATGAGGCTGTTCCTCTATTTCAAGCAGGACAGTTTACGATTGGATCTTATCACTACTGCCGAGCTGCAGGTGGCCATGATTGTGGCTTATTTGCAGCAATATGTACAGCAGCAAAGCTTTTCTTGGACAACAATATTGGCACTGTTATTCCGTGGCGTTGGATTATACCACCATTTGATAACTGGTGTCTGGGTCAGCCATTGCTCAAATGTTGCGTAACAGGTCCCGATGAGCAATGCCATAGCGCGTTTAATACTGAAGCGCCGATTAATTGTGAAGCTGGAGCTGGAGTGGGCTATCCGCTGCCTGTTTGGACAGCTGGTTTATGTGTGAGAAGCTGTAATAAACCAGGCGATCCATGTATGTTAGGTTGTACATGCAATTATTTAGCAACATGTAGAATTCCTCGACCACCACAGCAACTGAAAACACTGAGAATGCCATTCACTACTCCTGCGTATCGTCTAGAAACAGATGATTGGTTTATCACCGCTCGTCAAGCTAGTTTTCTACAAGGACTGACAACATTGATCGGTAAACGCATTCAATCCTATCATGATGACAACAATATACATACTTTAACGGACTTACTGACGTTGTAAGTTTAACTTTCTTCTTTCATTTCTCCTACTACTATGTAGTTTTGCCTTCAGTCGAGGATGCAAAGCCAATTGGCTAGATTCGTTCCGTAATATTACCTTAGACATTTGGTCAACTGGGCGAATTTTCAAACCGAAAGAATTAAATGATACTTTCACGAGGGCATTTCAGATTTTCCGCCATGCTCAATTCACAGTTATTGGTCGCTTGGTCAATTCTATTCCATCATTTTGGAAACGTTTCAATTTCATTTCGTCGTATATTTGGACAAATATAGAACGTCAGGCGTATTTATCACAAATTAACAATCAAGCTGAACTCATACTTCGTTCATATTTGAGTCCATTTGTATTGGACCTATTTAAAGAAGCATTTCCTAAGGATTGGCAATTGTTTGCTGTACCAGTCGGTAATGAAACATCATCAGATTGGCTTTTGTCGAATGCACAAAATCCGGTCATCGACGGATGCGAACTTGCTCTACCGACAAAAGCTCAGTTCACAGTTTCAGATGAGCATGGCTATGTAGAAGGTCGACTGACTGTTTTTCTTGCTGCAAGTCAGTGGATTGTCGTACGTCTCGATTGGGGAGATTCGATTCTTTCCGATTCATTATTCACACAATATCAATCAAGCATATTTAGACATTCGTACATATATCCGGGTAAATATATGATACAAGTATCACTGATGAATAGTGCAGGATTATTCACTCACATTCGAAAAACAGTGCACGTCAGTAGCGGTTATACATCCAATATTGTTCATGTTCCTGCCTGTGTAACAAAGCTTCACTTAACAGTTACTGTTCAAGGTAAAAATTATCCGAGCGATGCGGGGACATTAATCATGGCTATACAAGGAGCAGCAACTGATGATTATTCGACAATTGGAGCAGTTAATCTGACGACGATATCAGAAAATAGCGGAGCATATTCATCAGTAACATACAAGACATACACTATTGATTTGCCGTGGGCAGCCGTTACACCATTGCGAAAACTGAAATTCACTTGTCGTGCTTACGATAACTATTTGTACACAAGAGGAACAGTTCTATTCGAGAACATTGCATTAGAAATATTCAGTTCGGAAAATCAGCCAACAAAAGATAGAGTTATTATTACAGCAGAGAATATGGATATGGCATATGTATTACCAGAACAGCAGCGTGGAAAACGCGATGAACAAGGTCGATGGATATTGCCGTGCGCTCGACGAGGCGATGTATTCGAAGATGACGAAACAGTGGCAGTAATAACAATGAAAAATTCCAACGTACTCATATCATCACAAGAGCCCGCGCATGTTCAAAATGATGCTGATGAAGTTCTGTTGGAATACCGACCAAATGAGTTCACTTCTGCTGATCTTCCAACAATACCAACAACACCTACCATATCGGGTGAGAGTGGAGTAGTGCCCTGCGTGATCGTGATCAAAAGCCCTCGCGATCTTCGTGATCTTTGTGATTGTAAAGGAACAAAATTTTCTAATAAGCACAAACTCCTCTTGCAAAAGACAACAGTTTTATTAGAAAACTGAAATTTCATCATCATCACCAAATTAACAAAACTAAATTACAGGATACTTTGCTGATTCTATCACACACACCCTCACCCTCATCTTTAATAATCAGCTCGAATCGATCGAAAATCATACCCGGCTGTTATTTAAATATCTCGAGATCACATAGCGCATTTTGCTATTCTCACGAAATGTTTGTAACTGGGGGTGATAGGTTATTGTCATGTTATGCTATTTATAACAATAACAAAAATAACAAAATAACTTTTTATTTTTCAAAAGCAACAATTTCAACTTGTAACCTACTGTGATAACACCAGTTAAGAGCGCTCATTCTCGTAGGGTCGTTGTCGACCTTCACTAACTCTCAATCTCATTAGATCAGCTTTGCAGATATCTGGGACTTCAATACAGCTAATCACACTATTTCTCTCATCTACTGGGAAGCTTTCTTGATTCGTTATAGGGAAATAGTCCCTAGTAATTAATCGTTTATACACAGATAATTTGTACATGTTTGAGCGTCACTAGAAGTAGAAAAAGCCCGAAAGATCTCTGGTTTCTACGATTCCACTAAAGTATAACTTTTTGATTGCACATGATATTGTATACGAGGCACTTCGACGTAAATCGAATGATAATATCTACGAGCTGAAACATCCGAATGTGTACAAATTGTTAGGTTAAAGACGATCGATTACTATGTAATATTTCCCGACAACAAATCAGCAAAGTTTCCCAGTAGCTGAGAGAAATAGTGTGATTAGCTGTATTGAAGTCCCAGATATCTGCAAAGCTGATCTAATGAGATTGAGAGTTAGTGAAGGTCGACAACGACCCTATGAGGATGAGCACTCTTAACTGGTGTTATCACAGTAGGTTACAAGTTGAAATTATCGCTTTTGAAAAATAAAAAGTTATTTCGTTATTTTTGTTATTGTTACTGTTATAAATAACATAGCATAATAATAGCTTATCACCCCTATTTGTAACTATAAGACGTAGAAAGAAAGTCATTTTCGCTCTACATAGATCAAAAGAAGTGAAATGGCTCTGTCAAATAGCCATCTTAAGATGCTAAAAATATTGAAAACGAACCCTGCGTGCATTGTTCTCAAACTGTTTATGAAAAACTGGCTATCACTGACTATAATTTAGTGGATGGTATCTAAAACAGATTGATGCGAACGATATCTTCTTTAGAATGGTGAAAACTACAGATCGCTAGCTGTCTTAAGAATTAATGCTTGTATTCTATTCTGCTCTGATATGTTCTGAGTATATATGACACAATGGTATGTATGCGTGACTCTTAATCGCTTTCCAGGTCGAAGAATACGGAGTCCATATACGCTTGTAAACGACCGTATACGGTGTCGTATACGACCGTATTTTGGCGTATTACCTGGCTCAGTATTACGACCGTATATCTTTGTGACCGTATACGGAGCGTTTTCCTCCGTTTACGATCATTTTATGATCGTATACGGTTAGATATGCACCAGTACAGTCGGACTGGGTACCAGTCGGACTGGGTACCCAGTCATGACTGGTACCCAGTCCGACTGGTACCCAGTCATGACTGGTACCCAGTCTGACTGGTACCCAGTCATGACTGGGTATCCAGTCATGACTGGGTCATCAATCATTTGACCTTTAGTTTATTAAATGAATAATACTTCCGTCTTTTTTGTCGCATAATAAATTGATATGAACCTATTAAAGACCTAATACGAGCTATATCATAACATTAATTTATTATTCCCGTGTTACTATGTGTCAACTGTGGTCTCATATGGTATTATAAAATAATTTGCTAGATATTCATTAAATTTTTCTGAAAAATATATTCGATATAGGTGTTTCATTATCTTCTGTTTGCTCAGTATTCAATTCCGAGAGAAAGATTTCTGACTGATTGTACTAAAAATCAAAACAAAGTGATTCATTTAATTCAAATATTTGAAGGCTGTTTTGGATCAAACTAACTGTTAGTCTATTTATTTTCAGTGCGAAAGGCACTCTTTGGACTTTATTAATCTCAAAGGATATTTTTATTTTATTAAGAAATCGTAAAACTAATATACAGAATTTGTTATTTACATAGAAGATGAAATTATATTACTTTAGAAATTTGAATAAATAATCGAAATGATTGAATATATATTAGATGTTCAAAACGTGGGTCATCAATCTTAACGTCTCTCTCGGACAAAAAAAACCCTACCTTTTTCCATTAGCTCGTTCTCCTCTTTAATGCATTGCTATATCTTTATTTTCATTTACATATATATATATATATATATCAATTTTTAAAAAAATAACAAATCAACATGAGCTTTTTTTATATATGAAAATTTATTTTTCTTTTCTTAATTTTTTTGTCTTAGTTTTGATTTATTATTAGTGGAAAAGAGATATGAACAAGAAAAAGAAAAAAAGAGGATAGAAGTAGGAGTTAGGAATAGAAAGGGGGAAGAATTAAATAAATAAATAATTATTAACGCGAGGCCTTTCGAATTTAATCTTTATCAAGCGAGTGAATGTGAAAAGTATGATTATGATATAACACTGCTTATATATTCGATCGAAATAATCTATTCATTAACTTATTTAAGTAGACCTAATGGATTGCATAGGACCTTAGTAATTGATCATCTAATCATCAATAGAACGTATGCGTATTCTAATGATTATCTTCTTCCAATTTCCAAAAATTAGAATAAACATTTTTTTCAATCGTATTATTCCATCACACCTAGGGATGCAACGGTGACGATCATTCACCGGTTAACCGACGCCCTCTCACCGGTCCAAACCGATAACCGTAGGTACGGTTACAGGTCCAACTACGGTAACCGTAGGTACGGTTACCGGTCCAACTACGATAACCGTAGGTACGGTTACCGGTTCAAACCATTGCCGATAAAAACAGCATTTGATAAGAAAATAACGATATTTTATAAAGGTTCACGACAGTAAATCGAGGTCGGAGAATCCGAATCTGAAGTCAGTTTTTGAAAATTTTGAGTTTTAGTTCCTCACATATGATGTTTTTCAGGAATAAAGTTTTCTAGAAAAAAAGACGACTTTGAAGAAGCGGTTTAGTCTTGGGAAGAGAAAATTGAAAAGTTCAAGGATCTGATTTCAGATTCAGATTCTCCGACCTCGATTTACTGTCGTCAACCTTTATAAAATATCGTTATTTTCTTAACAAATGCTGTTTTTATCGGCAATGCTTTGAACCGGTAACCGTACTTACGGTTATCGTAGTTGGACCGGTAACCGTACCTACGGTTACCGTAGTTGGACCGGTAACTGTACCTACGGTTATCGTCACCGTTGCATCCCTAATCACACCCCTATACAGATTGTTTATTCGTAAAAAACAATTATTTCACGCGTCAGATATCATTAACAATTGTATCATTATCTAGCCGCGCGTTCTTCTTTTTGTTTTCTGATCATTGGTTTTGAATGCATTACAATACATTATTATTCAATGTTATGATATTGTCTATTACATTTAACGCATTAAAATGCATTATTAATGAATGATATGATATTGTTGATTATATTTAATTCTTTATTACACTTTATTAGGGTGAAGTGTGAGTGTAAATGAAGAGAAGACCTACACCCACATCCACACTCGTCAAGCTGGCTGTTATATTATACACGAACAGGATAAATTGAGTGTGTTTGAAGCATAATTTTAATTTATAGACCTAGGACAGTCCCCAGTTCTATGAACTGTATATTTTCTAAGAACTGGGTATAGCGACCAGTTCTTTTTCGAGAACTGGTTAAAGTGGCCAGTTCTTTGACGAGAACTGTGTACACCCGGCAGTTCTTTTTCGAGAACTGGCTATTGTAACCAGTTCTTTTTCAAAGAACTGGTTGAACAGACCAGTTCCAATCAAAGAACTGTTTGAACAGTTCTCAAGAGCGGAACTGATATGGAACTGTCCTAGGTCTATTAATTTACATTAATGACTATACTAAAATCACATAGTATCAGTAGTCAACTCACGACTCTAAATTCATGAAGAGTCGAACAGTGCACTTTTTTTGATAAAATTTTCAACCTTCGATGTTTAAATATGCGACGGAGAGAAAAACTACCCATCCTCAGTTATATGGACAGAACTAATTCATCTGAAATTATTTTATAATACCGTATATGACAAGAGTTGACACATAGTGACACAAGAATAATCAATTAATACTATGATATAGCTCGTACTAGGTCTTTAATAGGTTCATATCAGTTTATTATAATGTGACAAACAAGAGGGAAGTATTATTCATCTAATAAACTAAAGATCAGATGATTGATGACCCAGTCATGACTGGGTACCAGTCATGACCGGCTACCAGTCAGACTGGGTACCAGTCATGACTGGGTACCAGTCGGACTGGGTACCAGTCATGACTGGAACTGGTGCATACCTATATACGGTCGTATGTGATCGTATATCGCCATCCTATACCTCACATCTCATATATTATACCCCACCAATACCCAACCTATACTACACTACGTTATACCCCTTATCACTGAAATCAAATATCTCCCCACCCATAACACTTCTTAACTACCCCCCCCCCCCCCCCCCCCCCCCCCCCCCCTCCCCCACTCCACCCACAAACTAGTCTATTTAGGACTACTACTACTTACTTTAATCGATCTTACAACCCATATCTCTTACTCTTTAAAACGATTGAAAAATAATAATAAACAAAAAATTCCATTTGTCTCAAATGTGCCCAGAACCTAAATGAACGATATTCGAAAGGTCCTGATATTCTTCTGCATCATTTCGAAGAAGACCAGGACTGTTTCAATAATGTATGGTGGACTCTAATCGACCTTTTCCAAACGTTCGAAATAATAATAAGACTTCTTTCTAAGTTTTTTTCACAAAAAACCAAAAATTGTGATGTTGCAACCATTATAACAATGAAAATGGTCCTGTAACTCATCCAAATCGATTCGTATGGGTAAATCCATGGGAAACGTACCACGTTTACATTGACTTTCTCAGAATTGGCTGAAATTTTCAGAATTTGTAGAGCTCAATGAACTGATCATTTTGGTAATAAATTATTAAAGGTTTGGTTCTGGATTAGGGTCAAAATAGGCAAAATACATTTTTCAAAAATTCCGGAAAATCATGATTAAAGTGAAAAGTTCTCATTTTTACGAGAACATTTTCTCTTTCATTTCAAGAACAAATTGGAACATTCTATATATATTCTGATAGCCCATGCTCAGCTCTATCGAACCATATATGATTCAAAATGTTTCCATGTTTTAAGGAAAATTTTTAATTGAACCACAAAAAGTTCACTGCAACACAAACTTTA
>CAJNOP010002408.1:0-17797 GCA_905250075.1 Rotaria sp. Silwood1 | reverse complement strand
CCTCATTAGCACATTTTGGATCAAAATTTCATCAGATATGGGGAGAAGTATTCGATGGAACGCCATTAGACGATATACCCGTAACGTATGCAAACAGGCTCACAGACAGTTTGAAACACCTACTAGTAAAGAAACGACCTAGCAAACAAGCAACGAAACTCGCAGAAAAATAGGTCGAAAATAAGAGATTCGCCCTCTCGAAACGAAGGAAGAATGAAAACACTGAACATCGACAAAGGCTCTAAACTACAATTCTCATTTTGCCTTATCTACTGTAAAATATCCTTCAATATCCTCATGTTTGATTGTAAAACTATCTGATCAAATTTTTTATTGTAAAGCTATCTGATCAACTTTTTTATTGTAAAACTATCTGATCAACTTTTTTATTGTAACTCTATCATAAAGCATTTCAGTGGTATTTGTATCTACCTGAAATTATGGAAGACAGATTTATTCCATTTTCCCTCGCCTTATCATATTTATTATAAAATATTATCCTATCATTGTTATTGCAAAATATTTCTTTGTTATTTCTACCTCCGTAAAACTACTGTAAAAAGATCCTTTTTTGTTTTTTCTTCTTTTGTTTTCTTAATTTTTGTTTTCTTATTTTTGTTACGACCCATCCATCACGAGATACCTCTCCTTTATATGCTCATTGAGCCATGAATACCTCTACCAGCATCCTTCAATGTAATACATCACCATATATATATATGCATATCGATCAATAACGACACGATCGTAGTAGTTACAATTAATAAAAAATTTTTAGTAAAAATACATTAAAACACATTAAAATGCGTTAAAATACATTAATAATAAAAATACAATAAACACATTAAAACACATTAAGATGCATTAAAATACATTAATAATAAAAATACAATAAACACATTAAAACACATTAAAACGCATTAAAAATACAATAAACACATTAAAACACATTAAAATGCATTAGAAATGCAGTAATAATAAAAATGCAATAAACACATTAAAACACATCAGAGTGCATAAAAATGCATTAATAATAAAAATACATAAAAATACATTAATAATAATAAAAATACATCAAAATGCATTAATAATAAAAATACATAAAAATACATTAATAATAATAAAAATACATCAAAATGCATTATTAGAAGACTATCGAGAAATGCAGTATGGTGCGCTCAGACTCAACATCAAGAGTATTAAAAAAATACCGACAAAATACATTAGATTATATTAAAACAAAGTCTTATTTACTCGCTTGAAAAAGAAAAACAATTCGAAAGGCCTCGCGTTAATAATTATTCATTTATTTATTTATTTATTTAATTCTTCTCTCATTCTATTCTCTTTTTTTCTTCTTTCTCTTGTTCATATCTCTTTTCCAATAAAAATAAATCAAAATTAAAACAAAAATATTTAAAAAATAAAAAAACAAAAAAAAAAAAATTCATGTTGATTTGTTATTTTTGTAAAAATAAATATTCCATGTTATGTTTTGAATATCTGTACAACTTCCAACACAAATAGAAAACAGAGCAACTTGTGTTGTTGGATTAACAAGTTGAAATTCAAGATTAGGAAGACACATTGTTGATATAACACAACTAAATCAAATATATTTCAATGTTCAATCAAATAAAACAAAAACAAAAAACAAATTACCCAACAGCAATTAATTGTGGACGAGTTTCTTCAATTTTAACAAGTAAGTAACCAGTTGCTTGAATAGAAGAATTTCGACGATTTTCCATATAAACTAAGAACTGATATGTTCGATTTGCTTGAAGTGAACCAGCAAGAATTGTTATTGATGATTTTGGTGAAATACTAGAATTAGTATAGTGCAGTGCTGTTCGATTATTTTCAAAAAAAAAGAATATGATAGTTATTAGAATACAAATAGCATATCAAGATAATCAATATTACTTGATCGATTTGATAAACATGATGGACTAGAAGGATCAGTTCGATTATCATCAATACTTAGTAATATACCTTGTAAGTTTGGAAAGTTATATAAACCATAAATTCGACAATAGTATTCATATTTCCATTTCTATTCAAAAAAAAAGAAGGAAATTAAAACGAAAGATTCGTATATGCATTCATATAATTGATACTTACACTTGCATCAAATGAATCTTCATCAGGATCAATAGAAAATGTTCCAGGGTCGAGTAAAAGATCTTGTTGATTTCCACGTGTAATTAATGATGTTCCCAATTGAACAAGATTTGCTGTTATACCTGATGGAGTAATTCTAACATATGCTGAAGATGATGATGTTAAACTTGGTAAATCAACTAGTGTTACAGTTAATTTTAATTCGTAAACACCATAATCAAGAGTTCTTGATGGTATATATAGTTCACTCAATGTTGTAATTACTTTTTCATTTAATTGAATTTGATATGAACAAGAAGAACTACAGTTCTTAATTGTCCATGTAGTAATTGTTGAAATTAAACCTGGACAATTTAATTGAATAATCGAAATAATAGAAAAATCTTGACTTCGTCGATATTGTAATGGAGATGTTAAAGATGATTTACCAGGAATGAGTATAACAGTGGGTGAAAAACAGCCTAGAATATAAAAGATCAATAAATTATCTCTCACGGTGTTATAATTCCTACTTTCGTTAGTAATAGGTGTCTCCGAAGTTGTTGCAATTGTAATTATCGATGATTGTTGTTGTTGTATTGAGGAGGTTTCTTTTACAAATATTTTAACAACATTATCTCTTTGAAACTATGTACACTTTGCAACTTACCTTGCTCAAGCTGTGTTGAAATTCTTGTATCAGTTGTTTCGACGATGTTTGTAGTTATTCTATCTATCATAGTAGAAATTTCCCATATCAACTTTCAAAAACAAAAGTATTTGATGAAACAAACCTATTGGAAATATTGTTGTTGTGCTTGCATCTATAGTGCTTAAGATGATACTTGTGGTTGCCGTTTCAGAAGTTTCCATAGCGGTAGTAGTTGGAATTTCACTAGTATCTGGAGTACTTGTAATTAAAGTGTGAGTAGTAGTGATGTAACTTGTTGTTGAAATTTCAGTACTTTTGGTAGTACTCATCGTTGGAACTTCAGTGGTTATGGAAATACTTGTCGTAGGACCTTCAGTAGTTGCTTCGGTACTCGTCGCAGGAATTTTACCTGGTGTGGGAGCACTTGTCGTTAAAGCTTCAGTTGTTTCGATATGGTTTGTTGTAGGAGCTTCAGTGATTTCGACAGTACTTGTCGCCGAAGAGTAAATCATTATGGGAGTAGTTTTGATCGAGACTGTAGTGGATTCAATGTAGCTTGTTGTTGACATTTGGACAAGTGCCAATATAGTTGTAGTTTCAGTCTCAGTAGTTTGAGCGGTAGCTGTGGTCGAATCCAGTGTAATTTGTAAAGCCGTAGTAATTTGAGCAGCCGTAGTACCGATAGTAGTTGTTGCAAGAGTAACCGTACTTTGAAGAGCATTTGTGGTCGAGACTACAGTAGTTTGAATGGTTGTTGGTATAGCTGGAATAAAGAAAACTCGAAGTATTCTATTAAATAAAGTGTGAAATAGGCTATGTTTTTTTGACACTCCTAAAACTTTCGCTCAGTTTAAATATGATTTCTACTCGAAACGAATCAAGCTGATATGATATGCAACTGTACACATAGAGATGTAGCATCTCTTTCTTGTTTCATAATAAAAGAGTATTTATTAATCTTAAGTGAACAGATACTGTTTTTCAAAACAATACTTACTACAAGTATTATTCTTAAGAATAAATTTTTGAACACGACTATTATTTCGATCAGTAACAAACATATTTCCATAACTGTCAAAAGCCATGCTCTGTGGATAAGATAATTGATTGGATAAAGAACCACCTCCGGAACATCCAACTAAACATCGAAAGCCGTAGGATGATGATCCAATAATGCGATGATTGTTGCTATCTACAATGAATAAATATCCATCACTATCAAGAACAATATCAGTTGGACAGTCCAATGTAATAGTTCCTGATGTTCCATTTCCAGCTAATGTCACACCATTGAGTTGTCCGAATTGAAAGCGTTGAATTCGATCATTACCACAATCTGCTATGTACAAATTGAGATAATTATCAACATAGATTCCTTGTGGAGAATCAAGCATATTTGATGCTGATCCTGCGAAACCGATGCCTGCTGCAATTGTTGGGATATTGGTACCATTGTTTAGTAAGAGCTTAACGACTTGATGAAAATCTCGAAGAGAACAATAAAGATAATTTGTAATATCCAGAAATAAACCAAAACAACTTCCATTAGTATTCATGACAGTGACACTATTTGATGTATTAAATATGAATTTATCGACGCGACCATTTGAATAACCATTATCAATATAAATGTCACCAGTAATTGAAACAAACAAGCTAAATGTATTATTTAAATAACTGGAAATATTACTTGTTGGTGTGTCACTCCATTGAGTCCAGACTGAAACAGTTCTATAAAGTCTACTAGGCACAAACACATTATTAATGCCATCAATAAATATACTATACGGTAGTGAACCAATGGTAATGTTTGTTGCAAAAGTTGAAGCATTTGAATACCATAATGCATCTGGACAAAATTTAGGTTGATTGTAAGAAATACCTAAAATAAATAGTTTGATAAAATTTTTATCTTGATTATTTATGATTGTTAAATGATTCAAAGAGAAGAATTCTTTTGACGGTTATTTAACTGTATTTTCTAGAATATGAACTCTAATAAACAAATAGTTACTTTCAAAATTCATTAAATGATATATCTATGATTTTTTTGTTGATTAATCGAACATAAAAATCTAGTTGAATCATAATATCTTTCAAACTGACAATATTTTCAAAGACATTACCGTGAAAAAAATTGTTCAAACAGTTTTTTTTTCTGAATTTTCTACCTCGTATTAACAGGTGACTAGTACTAAATATTATTTCACGTATGTGTTCTATAATAATATTACTTGATTCTATTTTATAAGACTTACTGCATGAATTCGATGCTAGAATGAATTTCTGAATGCGATGGTTGTATTGGTCAGCAAGAAAAAGATTTCCATAACTATCGAAACCAAAAGTTCGTGGATAATATAATTGACTGGGTGCAGAACCTGGTATACTCGTACATCCAAATAAACATCGAAAGCCATAAGGTCCACTTCCAATAATTCGGTGGTTGTAATTATCAACAATGAAGAGATATCCATTAGCATCAAATGTAATTGCATTGGGACAATCGAGAGTAATAGTACCTGGTGCTCCATTTCCCGCTATTGTAATTCCATTTACTTGTCCTAATGGAAACATTTGAATTCTGTCATTACCACAATCTCCCACATACAAATTAAATTTAACATCAACATAGAGTCCAGCAGGATAATAAAGTTGATATGGAGTCGACCCCGCTGCACCATTACCTGCTGCCACAGTAAGTGTGGTTCCGTTATCATTTAACCATTTTTTAGCGATCTGATGATAAAAAGTCATCGCGCAATACAAAGTGTTTTGGAGATCGACAAAAATACTATAACATTCTTCAACTATTGTCATAGCAATAACACTACTGTTTGAATTTCTTGGCCACATATCGACTCGAGCATAACTAACACCATTGTCAATATATATATCATCAGAAAGTGTAGCAAATAGACTTAGTGGAAAACTTGCAGCACCAGAAATAATTTTGTCAGGATAGACACTTCCTTCTAACCAGATTACGATTCGACCATTCTGTCGATCAGCCACATAAAGCGTATTGTTAATACTGACAAAGAGACAGTACGGTTCTAAACCAACTATACTGGAGTTAGCGAACGTAATACCATCGAGATACCAGGTTGTAGATGGACAGAAATATGGTTGATTAAAGGAAAAAGCTAAACAATAAAATTAGAGTTAATTAAAATCATATAAACTCTCATCAACATATTATAATTTTATGAATCATTGAAGTCTTTATTAATTATCTAAAAATTGTATTTTGATTAGAAAATTGTAATGTCTTCTTGACCCTGCAAATCATTATCTAAGTTTTTTCGTATTTTTCTAGGGTAAAGCGATGGTACTTTTTAGACTTATTTTATGATTGACTTGTCTAAAACAAATTATAAAATGCGGTTGAGAAAGCATTGAAACAGAGATACTAACTTTTGAGCTATCTTACAAATACAAAAGCTCTTCATCTTTGTGTTAGATATACATAGGAAAATTTTTAACTGTTCGATACAATATATAAAAATAATATTTTTAATAAATGATTTATATGATATTTTCATCTTAATACGACTAAAAGAAACTAAAAATCGTTTTAAAACCGAAATAGATGATGTATCATGGTTGACATATTGAGAACTGATCAATCGTAAAATGTTTAGCTAGTTTTTTCTTTGACTACTTAAATCAATACTATACTTACGGTAAGTCGTATTTGGTATTAAAATAAACTTTTGAACACGACTATTATCTCGATCAGTAACAAATATATTTCCATAACTATCAAAACTAAGATGCGATGGATTATTTAATTGACTCGATGTTGAACCTGCGACAGCCGAACATCCAATTATACATCGAAAACCGTTCGAACTTTGTGCAACAATACGATGATGATAACTGTCTACAATAAAAAGATATCCATTACCATCAAGTACCACTCCACTAGGACAATAGAGTGAAATAGTTCCTGGTGCTGCATCCCCAGCTACAGTCCTTGCGGTTACTTGTCCAGATTGAAAGAGTTGAACTCGATTATTTCCACAATCAGCAACATATAAATTAAGATCAGTATCAACGAATATTCCACGAGGATAGTAAAGTTGGTTGGATGCTGATCCGACGCAACCAGTACCAGCTGAGACTATCCACATACTTGAATTACCATTTAATGATTTTGTTGCAACTTGATGAACATTATACATTGAACAGTGTATATTATTTTTAATATCCACAAAAATACCAAGACATTCTTGTGTAACGTACATTACTGAGCTACTTAGAGTTCCATTTAATATCCATTTGTCAACACGCTTATTTAAATTTCCATTATCAACATAAATATCACCATTGATTGTAACAAATATACTGTATGGAAGATACAAACCATTAGTGATATTTCTTGTAGGCATATTACTGCCTTCTAACCACACTTGAACTAGACTATTTGCTCGATTAGCCACATAAACCGTATTGTTAATATCAACAAAAATTCCGTAAGGAGCTGCGCCAACCGTGCCAGTGCTGGCAAAAGTTATTGCATTACCACTCCACGAAGCATATGCACTGAATTTTGGTTGATTGTATGAAACAGCTAAAATAATATAGATAGACAAGAAGTTTATTTTAGTTTTTATTCTATTTTGTTTTTTGCAATTCAAATAATAGTTTCTCTACGACACAGTAATTAGCGAAGGAATCTCTTGAAATGATAAAAAGATTTTATACGAGACCTTTATTATCAATTAGGCTACTGAGATTAGATGTTATCTAAAATAATTCATCCTCTTGTCACTTCCATTTTGAATATTCATCATTTTATTGACTTAATCGTCTAGTAAACATTTACAATAAAAAAAAAGATCAAATGCTAATATGTTGATGTCAAATGTTGATATATACATATTTTAGAAACAACCCATAATAATCTGTTTTTCCTCCTTGTACACATTGTATCTCAGGTGAAAAATATTCATTCTACCTGATATTATCAATTTATGACTTAATTATTAGCTTTTTTTTATTAAATGACCTTTTTGTATGCCACGAAGGCAGTAAAAAAGTTATCGATCGACGAGAAGGTAGTAGAAAGAAGAAGTATCTCAAATTATAATATATCTGATTTACTCTCGATAGACACTTCACTAATCAAGAATATGAAGTCATTAGGTTACCATTTGAATAAGACATGGATATTGATGAAGTAGTTTGTTGAAAGGTGCTCATCGAACTTGTTACTAAAAATCAAAAAACAAATTCATTCATGATACAGAAGAAAAATAAAGATATTCAATACCAGTACTCATTGTTGTTGCTGTTGTCGCTCCATCTATAATTAAATAGACTCTCATTTAATCAAAATGAATAATATTCACTTTTAATATCGAATTAATTGAATACTTTACCAAACTGAGTATGAATAGAGTGTTTATGAAAAACTCCACAATGATTTTATTTTAGACTAATAAAATCGCTCACCAAAATGAATTTTATAGGTGTTTCTATAATTAACATATAACAACACTTACTGCATGAATTTGTTGATAAAAGAAACTTCTGAATTCTATGATTATATTGATCAGTGACAAATATGTTTCCATAACTATCAAAACTAAGAGTTAATGGATAATATAATTGACTAGATGTTGAACCAGCTCCAGTGCATGCTGCTATGCATCGAAAACCGTTGGAACTCGAACCTACAATGCGATGATAATAACAGTCAACAATGAAAAGATATCCGTCAGCATCAAGAACAACTGCAGTTGGATATAAGAGTGCAATAGTCCCGGATGCTCCAGTGCCCACTAAAGTTGTTCCATTTAATTGCCCAGGTGGAAAAAACTGAATTCGATCATTTTCACTATCAGCGACATACAAGTTTAAATTCTTATCAACAAAGATTCCACGAGGATTATAAAGTGAAGTCGATGACAATGCTGCAATACCATTACCAGCTACAATAGTCCATGTGTTTGAACCTTGTCTCTGTGAATTTGAGATAACTTGATGATAACCAAACAATGAACAGTAAAGTGTATCCGTAATATCGACAAAGAGACCATAGCACTGTCCACACATGTACATAGCTGGAACACTAGTAGTTGCATTTGATGTCCATTTATCGACTCGACTATTCGAATATCCATTATCAACATAAATATCACCTATATCCGTAACGAAAATGCCATATGGATAGCTTAAGCCACCAGATATATTTTGTGTCAGCGTGGTACTTTCATTAAGCCATACTAGAACTGCATTGTTTGTTCGATGGGCTACATAAACAGTATTGTTTGTATCAACAAAAATTCCTTGAGGATACGAGCCAACAACACTGCTAGTTGCAAATGTTATTGCCGTCGAGTTCCATGTTGCATTAGGACACAATTTTGGCTGATTGTACGATATTGCTGAAAAAAGTAAACAAATTAGGCTACGACCAGAATAATATTTATCAAATAAGTAACTAAAATACTGCTACATTCCGATTTATTAGATCCTATCTGAACCTGATTGCCGAAATCAGGCTCAAATCCCTCGTTTGTTATCCAACTGCTGTGAGTTTTATAAAAATCAAATTGATGAATTTAATTGAATGTCCAGTGGTTTTTGATTTTCTTGTTCGGTTCCGATCATGTCGGGTCGAAACTGATAAGGAAACTGTAGAAAGTGATCGAATTTCGAAAGCAAGAATATCATGTTCGGTTTCAAATCGAAACAGTCAATGGTATTTATCAAACTAAAAGTATACATATTCTGTCTATTATTTATTGTACATATTTTTTCCGATGAAATTTGATTTACTTGTCTTGAATAGTTATTTGTTGACAAAGTTGATGACACAAAACTAATGTATCTGACTTTTAAAATAAGTATATTGACACATTTTGTTAAATATTTACCTGATACTTCATCAATAGGCAGCAGAAAAAGGAACGAGCATATATTGATAAAAGTAAATAATGTCATTTTTAATATCTAAAAATATAATCGATTTTTTATTTAAATCAGTAGTAATATTCATTGACAAAACTAAACGGCTTATGTTTTCCATAAAATCGTTTTCCACACATTTACAAGAACACGATTTTAAACATAGTTTTCGTGATAATCTGTTACTAAGCTGGTCTTATCTAATATTAATGTTGGAATAGCTTTATTAATGTGTCTACTAAACTTTTCAATATTTTTCTATTCAAAGTAAATGATTAATTATTGTAAAAAAAAAAAGAAGTATATACTGCCAGAAAATTTTTTATTACGAATAAATTTCATAATAAAATTTTCACAGAAAAATGGTTTTATCTGTTGAACATAACAGGAATATTCATTATTTTACCTTAGTAGATTAATTATCTATCGTAATTGATAAAATGATTGAATGATCATTACGAACAAAGATCATTTAGCAAAAGGTAGATTGTCGGTAAAGAATTAAACTAAAAAAAAACTCTCATGTTGATATTATTCTTATACTAAAATAAGTTGTTTGAAACGTATCACCATGGATTGTATCTAGAAAACAAACTGTAGACTTTAGGTCTTGGAAAAACACTTTTTTAAAATTATACTACGAATATGCTCTCGAAGAAAAAAGTCACTTGAACATACGATCAAACTATGTTTCCTTTCAAACGAAAATCAATATTGTGATTTTTTTAAACAAGAACATGATGTTACAAATAGAGTAGAACAACAACAAAAATAATTATGTATTTGTGAAAGATTTCTTTTATAAATATCATCTTATAATAATATTTTACTTATTGTCAATAATTGTTGTTAGTTAAACAACAAAAGCATAGTGATCAAAATTTTTGTACCTTCTAATATTAAGATGTTCGAGATGTTCATTATAGAGAAAAATTAGGCAAAATTGTTTGCTAAATTCATTTTACCTTTATTACATATGCGATTGGTTTCAAAACTTGAATATAATTAGAAAAACTTTACTGAATATAAATGTGCTCACCTTTGGCAAGTTTTTCTAGAGCAATCTAGTTTAACAACTAAGAGCTCACTCAAGATACTTTATGTGATTAAAAACGTAGGTTTTGTTCTTTTTTTTTCTGTTGGATATCAACCATCTGTGATGAACAAACATTACATTATTATTATTAAAATATCGAGAAAGCATTGATGAAAAGAATTATTTCTAGGTATAACTTGTTTTCAATATGATGATAGTAGAAGCGTTCTGCGTCATAGATCTCATAGAAACGAATTTAATATTCTAGAATGTAGTCACACCACTGGAAAAACATTCTTTTTCTTGTAATTTCTTAATTAACCAAAGAGTTATTTTTTGACATCATATTAATTGAAGAAGAATCTCTTGATTAAACCAATATTGCAAATGAATATGAACATATTGAGATTCATCGTTTCAACATCAATCTTCCGAGAATTTCATTTCATTTTACTAAATGTAGTGAAAATGTTTAAATAAACATTTATGTGAATAAAATATTTCTTGTTTTTGAACAGGTTTTTTCTTAAAAAAAAACTGTAAGACATACATATTTATCATATAATTAAAGATAAAAACTAGTGCTAAATAAAGAGAAGTTGAAAGAGTTTTTATTTTTAGTTAATGATGAAATGTCACCATTTCTAGTATCTTTTCAACAATATTCACGTTAATGAAATTACTATTTTTTCATTCTTTGGTGTTCAGATAATTCTACAAACACCCATATCTTTTATCAGTAAGTAGGCCGACTGAACTCAGATACATCAGTTTAGTAATTTAAAAGGAATGTATCTTTTCTTTTTTAATTTTAAGTCTTATAGTTGAATTTTGCATATAGTTAAGGTGAACGTGTCCAATCGATCTCTATTATTAACTATCGTATTTGACAGTAGAATATGTCATATATGCTTCCATCGACATCGCATCTTCTTCTAGCAAAGTACATCGGTACTGCAGACAACTATGTTAGAGTCAATGCTCAGGAAACAGGTCAGAAGAGGATACAATGCTGAGGATAGTGTAGATGACATACTATACAGTCAAATACGATAGAAATCGATTGAACACATTTACACATGTTATATGCAAATTTATACATACTCTTTGACCTTTTTCTGTGCCTAAAAAAGAGCTAATTTTATTGATTGAATCATAAATAGTATGCAAGTCTTTAAAATTTTATGATAAGCACATTTTCTTTATTCTACAATAGTAGTTTTCAAAAAATGAAACAGGTTTTTGAAAAATTCAATCATCTTTTTCATAATGATCATCTAAAAGATATTTATCGTCTTTCTTTTTATTATTAGAAAAGATTACATAGTGGTTATAAAAAATTCACATTTCTCTATCGAAGAATTAAAATTATACTTCATCAATCAACTAGATATAAAATTTAGATATACGTCATAATCGATATAAATTTTTCAAACGAAAAAGTTCTATGATCAAGTAAACAAATATATTCCACTTACAGCAAAGCGATCTTCAAAAAAATATTCACTACTTTTAACAGATTTTTCAAAATCATTATTCAAATTTTTCAATATTTAAAAAAGATTTACAGTGATAATCATGATAACTCATCTTTTTTCAAAAATGTTTAGATTAGTTTTTAATGTGTCTAGTTTATTTTTGTCAGATGGTTATCTATGAATATGAGACACATTTGATAGAATAACTATCGATTCACTTAACGTAATTATGAAAGGATGAACTTTGAAGCATTCATGTTCTTAAATACAAATATTACGTTTATAGAGTAAAATAATTTTTTTTTCGAAATATTTTGATAAATGAATTTATCTCCATATGACTTAAGAAAAAAACAAAAACCACGAAAGAAAGCAAACTTTTATTAGGTAATTTATTTAATAATACTTGTTTTTTGCAAAATATTACTTTTATCCACGTGAATGATTTTGACTTCTAAATCTGTGGATTTCCAATGGAAATACACTAGAAAAAATTGTAGAAAGTCATAAGCAAAACGTGATTCAACTTTACCCAGTCATATGCAACTGCCCGATCCGGACATCAGACTTTTCCTTGCAACTTTTTGCCATGCATCAAAATTCTACGATTAAAATCGTTCGTATATCACTCACATGAATAAAACGTTAAAGAATAAACTGATATTCAAAGAAGATAATCAGAAAGATTTGTATATAGTTTGATTTTCATTGGTCTGTTCATTTGGATTCTAATTTGCATTTATCCATTATCTGAGCTTTAGATAAATCTACTTATTTAAAAGGAACAATATCTACAGTAGTTTCATATTTACTATCCTAATTTATTGAAGGATAAGTAAGTGTGGTTATATGTGTCAATGTGCGTACTTATGATAGTATGAAAGTGTATATGAGAGTACCCATTCTTGTGTTTCTTTTCTCCTTCTATTTAACTAAACCGAATCATAACATGGTACACACACACATCCAAATTCATATGCTAGGTCTTTCGAACGATCTGGAAGCAATGATAGCATTTATGAATGTGGTGGGAGAGAACTTCAGAAATGAAGCTAAAAAATGTACTCTATAAGTAATTATGAACTCCAAAACAAGAATGAAAGTAATCTATCGTTTCAATTGACAGTATTCATCGTTTAAAATTAGGTGGTATATGTGTCAACGGTACCATCTTATCATAATCAAGTTTTCCACAATAGATTTTTCAACATATTGTCGATAATCGTTTCTTTTGGATTCTGAATCGTTTGAAAAATTTTCCAACGTTCTAGGCCTTTCTAAATTTGGATAAGAACTTGTAAGATTCTGCCAATTACGTTTTATTGCAAATGAATCACAGAAAAATAATAAGCAATAATAGTTCACTATATATCACATTTTCTGACAATAAAAAAGGAAAGAACTAAATAACAATCTTAAATCAGAATCTTAGCATTTTTTTGAAGATCAACTGCTTTTCCATACAATAATCTTCCATCCCAAATTCATTTCTGTCACTGACAGCCATTTCTTTTCCTTGACATGGGCAATCAAGCCACCTGCGCCTACCTTGCAAATTACCATAGCCCACTGTTTTCCATACGTTTCATTAAGCCAGTGTGTAACAGTGGCGGCAATTTTTGCCATTTCCGATGATCTATATAGATCAATCGTAGTACTTATTGTGCACAATATATTTATTTTCATCACGTCCGTGATTTCGCTTTCTTGTCTGATAACTTCCCATCTCGCCATAGTAGTTGATTTCGAAGAAGATACATCTACAATAAGAAACATCTTTGGTCAAACAAAGACATCATAGATATGCAAAAGTTTGCACTAGTCTGTTTCGCTACTCAGGAGTGGAACTAGCTCTAGCAAGAAGACATATCAAACTGAAAATGTCGTACACTGACTATATCATCTAGACTACTTTGTTTTGCAATGAAAATTAATCAAAAGTCATCGTTAGTGGGAAGAGTTGAATGCTGTTTGACTTTTAAGTATTTAACTTCTCACATAGTATTCAAGTTGCAGCTTTGCAGAATTCGCACAGAAAGTTTGTTCAATTTAAAAGTTTCGTTCTTAAGAAAAAGGGACCCTTATAATTGAACTAGTTGATAAACATGAAAGAAGACTGTTTTATTTATAGCAAATAGAGAAAAAAATTATGATGATTCCTGAAAAAGTCTTGTTGAGAGCCAAAATCAACGGAATTCACCAACGGTCCGCTTGATAACTAATTATCGACATTTTCACTTAGAACATGTTGATCCTCGGAACTTCTCGAATGGAAATAATAGCTCTTAATAACACTTGTATTTGAAGAAATTTCATTACTGAACACAAATAATTGCAGAATGTTTATTACATGTACCATTACATATGAAAATCTTTAAAAACAAGATGACACAATGAAAATTTGAGATTTTCGAGACAGCTATTCTTTGAGTGATGCCTGTGGTAGGTATTTTCAGTTTCAGTATGTTTCGAATATCTTCTTTCGATCGTGTAATGAAACTTCTCATCAAGACTTCTCTTCAAGTTGATAAGCTAGTCATGGTGATCAGCATAAGTCACAATCAACAAAAACCTGTATTGCGATAGCTCTGTTTTGATTTGATTGCGAAACGTCTAAAGAAATACTCGATTACGAAAATCAATGCTTGTTGAAAGCAGTTATTTTTCTTGCATTCACCTTAGAGACTACGCCAATGACTTTCTTCTCTCTTAATAACAGTCATTCATTAGTAGTGGATCCATTATTTACAGTGGCACCCACAATTGTTTATCAACCTCTTGAAAACAATAAAGTTATGATATTTTTGCAAACATTTAACGATTGGAGTTGAAAATTTCACCGAAATGTAGACTAATAACTGAAGTCTATCCATAAAAAGCCTCAATACAGTTCATTAATAAAGTAATTGGTATGGGTGAAACACAAGACAAAGAATGCCTTTCAGCTTGACTCAAAGTTATTGATACATTCCATATGAATGAACAGAGTTCTCTAAATTAAAATTCATACTTTAAATCACAATACCTGTTTGCCATCCATAATAATCAGTTTTCGGCAAATTGTGCGGGAACTTTTTGTGAATAGAGTATAAACGGCGTTCTACATTTTATTGAAAGTCACGACTCGACTTGTTAAATCCTTCCAGAAATTTTATCATTTTATTATTCTCGTCGGATAAATGAATAATGTCGGACACTATCGTACATGAGATGGTCAGATATCGACATCCTACGAATTACGAACTGATAAGATCTAATTCAATGAAAGAAAGAAGATCTATTATGATTTTCATCTTCCCGATGCAATTCATAAGAGTTAGTGCCGCCAGAATTGTGTATGCGCTATTCTTTTTCATTCATCTGTTTTCTCTCATGATATATTCTCTTTTTGCTAGGACTTATCCTTGCCTGTTCTTCTATCATTATATTGTTCGTCAGTGATAGACGTGTTCTCTTCTCTTTCGTGGATAGTTCCAAACTTAAGTGTGATCACTCTTTGATATGTAATTGGTTGTTTATAATGTGCAAGGGGGCCAAGCAAGTGAACTTACTTTAATAAACCTAAAGTTAGAAACAGATTTATTAGTCTTAATTCTTTCATTCGGGACACTGCACAAAATGCCAGATAGTAACAGAATTCAGTTAAGTATACATACCAAAACTGAACACTTCTTGTACTATACATTCTAGCCACGATGATTGAAATTCCAACAACGAATAGCTTTACATATACAAACTTAGAATTTTCTACAGTGTAGTAAGATGTGCATGAAACATATATTGCAAGTGATTATGGAGCAAGAAAAGCTTGTAATAATAGTCTGTGTTTTTTTTCTTCTTTTTTTCATTTTGTTATCTTCTCTCTAGGACGGTGGTGTGGGTGTGGATGTGGCTGTCGGTGTGGGGTGTGGGCGGATGTGGGTATGGGTGTGGGTACGGGTGTGGGTGAGTGTGGGTGTGGCTGTGGGTGTGAGTGTCGTTCTTCTCTTCATCCACACCCACACCCACCCACAGCCACAGCCACACCACGCCCACACCCACACCCACACCCACACCCACACCCACACCCACACCCACACCCACACCCACACCCTCACCCACACAGACACCACCCACACCCCAGACCAATACAGTCTCCATTAGCAAGACTTTTATGCTCTCGTCGACCGTATTACTAGCTTGGTCTTTGTACTAGGACGCCACAAATATCTTCCATAAGGTAATAGTGTGCAATTAGAAATACAGTTTAAATAAGGATGACAGCGAACAATAGTGCCAGTTAGAACAAGAACAACCTACGATGATAGCCAGTTTCTATAGTTTGTCACGCGTTTTAGGCCCCACAACACACACTGCTGTCGATACACCAACTATCAATGTGAGCTTTTATCTTCAAACTGGCGATATCATTAACCTGATCACTGCATTCATGGGCGAAATGGTGTCTTCTGTACTTCCATACTTTCGAATCGAAAAACTGTTTTCAATCTTCAGCGTTGAAGAGAATATAGCCAGTTAGAATATCAAGGAGTTACTGAGGTGACCGTATTCGGATACTAGTTACGCGTCCGCATTATTTTATCAACCACCGATGCCTCTACAGCAGCCATTACCACAGATTTTCATGGTTCAACCAACCTTTTTCTCAGCCTAACCATCGTAATTAGGTACGAAAGAAACGTTTCGTTTGTTATATCATCGTCTACTCAAGAAAACAGGTTCAACTATTGCCGTTAACATCAATATTGTTCATTTAGAACTATGAAAATCTACGGTGACGACCGGTTTCCGCTCTTACTCAAACAATATAATACTCAATGAATCCAGCAATACTAATACGCCAGTCTCCATTATGGCTTTGTATAATCTTATCGGTTTGATTCTCTGCCTTACTTCGAAGTTCTGATCAGTATTCCCAAAATTAATCAGGACGAAGGATTACTTCTTATCGGAAAATTAAGTGCTCAAGCTTCTGAGATGTATCGTGTAGGAGAGACACCGAAATACAAAAAAGTGACCAGTGCACCGTCCACCGGTCTCATTGGTCCACCGGTCTCATTGGTCCACCGGTCTCATTGGTCCACCGGTTCACCGTTCACCGGTGGCACCGCTGGTACGGTGGAACGGTGGATGGTGAACCGTCACCGGTGCACCCCTAACTGATAACTATTACACTTATACATATGATTATTTTTTATCATTTCATGATTAATTATTGATGTTATAATGAATTATGAGGATATGTTTTTTATGCTAAGTTACTTTTGTATAAATAATTCTAACTCGAAGTAGTTATCGAGATCATCATTGCTTGTACTATATTCATCTAGGATTAATAAGTTAAAAAAAACTGATATAATAGTGTGTGACTCGATTAAACATTTAACCTCTTATTAATTATAAAAATTATACAGTAAATTCATTCATGTAACAATATCACGAGTCAAATTTATTAGGAAAAGTTTCTCTTGTTGATGAACAAAGTGTCTTTTCACTTTCAAACTAGTTCAATGGTGGTCATTTGAAATTGTTTTGAGCAAGCATCCTATAATAAGATCCACGTCGTTGTATCAATTCTGTATGAGTACCACTTTCCACTATATGTCCTCC
>CAJNOP010002407.1:0-12785 GCA_905250075.1 Rotaria sp. Silwood1 | reverse complement strand
TTATGGCCATAGTTGTGGTACTGATCGTTGTACTAGTACTAGTAGAGGTTGCCAAGAGAATTGTTGTGCGACTGGTAGTCGAGATTGTGACGCTGAGTGTTGTGCTAACAGTAGTCGAAGGTGTGGTACTAGCCGTCATGGTTGTGACAATGGCCATCCTGCTCGTGTTAGTAGAAGTTATGGCAGTGGTTGTTGTACTGATTGTTGTGCGACTGGTAGTTGAGGTTATGACTGGTGTTGTTGTGCTGGTGGTGATAACCATCGTGTTTATCATTGCAATCTCTGTGGACGTTGAGAAACTAGCTGTCTCGGTTGCAAAGATGATTGGGATGCTAGCAGTTGTCGTAGTCACTGTTGCTGTTGAAAATGAGTCTTTAAAACAGAGAGAGTGAGAACAACTGGAATGTCAAACGCATAACAGATTCAATGTAAGATACCTGATGCTTGGTTTGAATCTTTACGCTGTCGAGTGAAATAAATACTTGGGACAATGATGACTGTCATGATTCCTAAGGCCAATGCAAATAACAAGATTTTATGAAGCCTAAGAAAACAAGTGTACGTATAGGCTGACAAGAATAAAAGAGATACATACGGTATCATTGTAATTGTGCCAGCTAAACAGGAGTATAGTGGTTGATATTGAAAAGTACTTCAAGTATATGATATGAAATTTTTGTACGAGTCGAGTGAATAAAAACTTTTTTGCAATTAATCTGAAAGTTTGATTGTAAAACACTTCGAGTTTATTGATAGCAATGACAAAACTGGCTGTATTCATGAGCGCTCGTTGCTAATGTTTTGTGGAACTCACGTATGTTTTCGAGGGTGTGGGTGTGGGTGTGGATGTGGGCGTGGATGTGGGTGTGTGTCGGTATGGGTGTCGGTGTGGGCGTATGAGGGTGGGAATCATCGAAATGAATTCCATAACAACACCCACACCCACACCCACACCCACACCCACACCCACACCCACACCCACACCCACACCCACACTCACACCCACACCCTTCTTCGCACCTCCATCGCAAAATTTTGAAAATACTTGCTGAGAAGAGGTCGATCAAGTTGCAAATAGCTGTTTGCAGAGGTCCCATATCCATATAATAGCGATATCTATGTTGAATTGATAAATGCACTTGAATAGATCTGAACAACAGATGACATATAAGATCTTAGAAACCCGTAAGTGTAGATAACATCATATGTAACAACACTCAGAGGTATAAAACCAAACTAAACTTAATATTATATTGTTTAATAAGAGATATTTCTATCTTCTGTGAGTAATATTAGGCGTCCGTATCAATTGATAAGTAAGAACTCTCTGCATTTGAAAACTATACAAACTATAAATATATTCTTCTCATTCTTTATGTATAACTAATCGGACTCGTTCGATTGAGGCGCGTTCAAAAAAGGTTTTCATTGTCTTCGTAAAAATATCATCACTCTCTACTCTCTCTCTCGTTTTCCATATCCCAAGAAAACTCTGTTCTCGTATGACGAACTATCCTCTACTAATGGAGAGAGAAATAATGCTTATAGATGAATGTGAATATCATTAATTCGCATACATTACCTGATGACATTTGAGTTTGACAGAAATGAAATTTCCGTACGATACCCTAGCTTTTTGGCAATAACACGAGAGTGTGACTGGATATTCTTGTTGAAGTTGTTCAAATGTGGCGAGTGAAAGTGACAATACCGTTTTGGAGACATCAATTAGACTGAAACTGTTTAAAAGGGTAAGTGTCGTCAATACTGTACTGAGTAAAATAACATAGATCCGACTTGATATAAATGTCACCTCTTTGCGATCTGGTATTCGACTAGTGGAATATTCTCTTCTGAACAAATTAATTTCGACCATGTGCTTCTTTATTTCAATTAGTAGACTATTGAGCCGATGTAACAGATCTAACAAGTAACAAAACAAAAACAATCATACTCTTATGAACATGTGTCAATCAAAAAAAATAGAATGTATGCGTCGTATGATTTTAGTCTCAAGCTCGAATTTATCAAGTTTAGACCATAGAAAGAAAAATTTAGAAGGGCTGAATAGCACATCTATATTCAAACATTTCTTGTGTCCTCAATTTCGTACAAGAAAATGAAAACTGTTTTAATAAAATTATTGGTATTGCATTAGATACAATCATTTAGGCTTGATAAACACGATAGCTCAAAAGTGATGAAACGTACGGTGAGAAAAATAAGTTTCCACTTTCTGGGGTGCTCACAAATCGTGACAAACAAGTCCACATATTGTTTTAAAATTTTGAACCTCAAACTTTGATATTATCAAACAAGTTTTTGGAATCTCGTACATACTCAAGATTCACTAAATCCAAAAGTCTTTTTTTGTAAATACAGTTTATTATAACATGTTCTCTTCAACTTTGATGGAATCATGATAAACATAATAAGAGTCTTTATATCCATATAGAAGCGGCTTCATCTTGCATCAAGCATTATATATCTCGGCATTGTGCTGAAATTTTTTGTTCAAAAATAGAGGATGGCTGCATTGATAATTTATCAAACTATCCCAAGTCTGATCCACTCTTCTCTAGATGAAAATCTGTTTCTATCAAAAAAAACCAAAGAAAAATGGCCCAAAGAAAGTCTGCAACTTTACTACATAGTTTTGCTATCAAATATGAAATGATTATATACCTTCATGCTGGTCAAGCTGTCGGTTATTATTATTCGAACGGTGCCGACGTTGATGAAAGAAAATGAAATAGAAAAGCTGTACAGCAGTTGGAACAATAAGACGAAAACAAGTGACAAGACCACCAAATAGTCCATTGATGGTTGCAATAATATAAATACGATCCATTTGCTGTGTGATTCTGTATGTACAGGTAGCAGGAGCGCAATTATTATAGTAGCCATCGAAGTTTGAACTCATTTTCCACTCTTCAATCATCAGTCGATTGAAAATAGTGCCAAGCGCATCATCCAGTGAAAACAATGACAAAGCTGAACTATGCAAAGATTTGATATTAAGAGTAGCTGTAGATAATGGCAGTCATGTAGGCATGTCGATATTGAACATGGAATGAAGAATACTCAAACAAGTCTGATTGAAGAAGCAGCGTAAATCAGAATTCAAGAGTGATTCGAAACAATTGCATGTCTTGACCAGGCCAGGTACTCTCCAGACCACTATACTCATTGTGCAGTTGTTACCATACGGACATAGAAACTGACCTCCAGACCATAAAGGGTCTGGACAGTCAAATGCGACACTACAAGAGCAGACGTTGAATGCAGGAGGAGCAGGAGAGTATCGCCGCAAAAAGAGCTTGCCATTTACTACTAATGATTGGAAACGCATACCATTCTGAAATCCAGCTGTAGCAATAAATTTTCGTAACATTGGTATATACATCGTACCAATTGTCAATGTCTGCACCAGATTTTCAGTAATTATAGATTCCATACGTGCTTCAAATTCTCTTCCTTAACACAAGAAAATAAAATAGGTTTTATAATCAAAAAATCAAAGATTTGCAATATCTAGCATTTTATTTCAAACAGGTTAGAAAAAGTAAACTATACAAGATGGACGCTCGACTTTAGACTTCTTTGACCTTATTCTTCCTTGTCATCTTTTCCCAAATACTTCGCTCCACTATTGATTGGGTTACTGTTCGACAGAAATCTATTTTCGGTACACTAACAGATCGATTCTATGTCTATGCGTACCATTGTTTAAAACTATGTGGTTCATTGTCTTTAGCTTTGCATGAAATCAACGGAATATGGCCTAAGAGTCCTAATGAAAGGTTTCTTTTCTTTTGCTTTTCATTAGAACATCCGTTGTATTATTTTTATCTGAAAAATGAAATTACTTTTTAAAAGTTGATCGTTGGCATAAAAAACCTAGCAGAACATAGACTTCTGTAGCTGTAAGTAGAGATTGATACGATTGATTCTCTCATTTCTTTCATATCATCTTTGGTCCATTTTTTTCTGGTTGTCTTTCTCTAACTCTAATGAGTAGCACCATTTTCGAATGAGCTCTGTTTGTGTTTTCAAGTCTTTTTTTCCAAGGAGAAGAGTAACTATATAAAAAGTTTTGGTTATCATTAATATCATCTAATATCGAGTAAACGAAATTCAAGAACGAAGCAGAGCTGGTCAGGTTAAAATTTTTTTGAATCCAATTCAAGTCCATCTAAGTACTGTACGAGTGGAATATGCATAAAGTCACTTAATAACTGTCGAATAGTAATGACTTTAAGCCATTGAAAAGAATTGAGATCAGTAATTGAGACACTTGTTGAAAGAGAAAAACTTTGGAATAAGAGTGAAACCATATGTAAAAAAACATTCCACTTACGAGAAAGTGCATTTGCGCTGATAAACTCCTGTGTAATAAATATATTTTGAGCATCTCTGAGAATGGTTTGAGCGTAAATGCAGAGAAGTACAGTATCATAGAAGTAGGTGAGTCCACCAATGCGAAAGTTATTTTCTGAAATACTGCGTCTATCTGACTCGTTAGCGAATCGGATCGTGAAGAATCCATCGAGCCAAACAGGAGTCAAAAAATCACTTGTGCAAATCTATGAATGAAAAATAAACGATTATGTATATCTATATCATTGCAAATAAAGATAGAATGGTTTGAACTATTAGTGTTGATTTCTTTTTTCTCACTAAATAAGTTTTGTCGTTTTCATTTATTTAAAAATATTTTGTAAAGGATATTTGGGATCAAAATTAACCGAAATAACTATTCTCTACACAAAATAATTTCAATTCTATCAAGTTACAAGTAAAGTTTATCAGATAAGGACTTACTTGTGTCTAGATTTGGACATATTTCATTTCAACATGAAGATTCTTTTATATGCAACTTGATGAATTGCAAAGTCACTAGAGAATTAACTGCAAGAACACATAGTGGTCTGTAACAAGGACTAATATCCTGCATTACTCGAGAAAAATTGCTTTTTTCGAACTTTAGAATTTCAAATCGATTTGAAATCAAACAATTTAGAAGCCCAAATTCGACAGTTCGAAAAACGTCACAAGATGTATCATATCTGTCATGATGTGTGGAGGCAGAACAGTTCAACTTTCTAGGTATATCCTGCAACACGCACTTTCATTTGTCTCTCGCGATATAGTGATGTCACCATAGCGAATAGAATGAATTGGCCTCTGTAGGAATAGAACGTGATACGATCAGACTATTCTAGATATGAATAATATTAATTGTGCTTTATATTTCAGTCTACTGTCATAGTTGCAACAAGAACAATATTAAAAAAACATGAAGCGTAGTATGAATTTATTAAGTATTTCATTTCATTGTTAGAAACGCTCTAGTCTTCTGTCACAATTGTAAACAACCTGATGGGCGAAACGAAAAAGAATATAAAGCGATATTGCGTTCGAAAATTTTTAAAGATGTATCAATTATCTCTATGTGAAAAAATAGTTGATGAAGAAACATCTTGCCTAGTGTACAGATATAATATTCGAAAATGAGCAAGTAACAAAAAATAGAATATGAATTCAATCTGATTCATTGGAGTCAAAATTGGCTTCAGCAAGAAATCTTTTGTTAAGTTTAGATTAAAAAAATTTCAGATCATTTTTCCTAGTACAGAAACCCAGCATCTTGTTGAGCACTGCTTTAACTTTTAATAAATGTATGATGAATTCAAAAGAAGATATCGCATTTCTCACCGGATGGTATTGTGGAGGTGAAATGAAGAGTATTTTGCCGTAAGTTACTGCCATTTGTGAACATGGACATGTAAGTGTTTGAGAATAAGTACTCTGAAGTTTATCAAAACTTGCCAAAGATGGATTAGATATTGTCACTGAACGTGTGTTGATTATCGATGATGAGTAGATCATCAGTATCGTCATACTGGCTACTAATAAAATCAAATAGATGCGTGTCGTACGAACACTAAGTACTTTATCGCTCAAATCATCCTTAAACAAAAATAATTATATTAAGATTTCAACAGTATTAGTTTTGTGAGACATTATCTAAAAGAAGTCTTGAGGGTAGAGAGGGTAACTGTTTGAATCCTTCTTATTCATTTCCTACTGACTACTTGCGGATGCTCTTAGTAACACGTAAAGATCGTAATAAAGGTTATGGACCGTATGTCAATAAAGTTTCGGTCTAATATTTGAACTATTTTCTTAGCGTATCTGTGAAGGATTACGTACCAGAAATGTATCTAGAGATTTGTGGAATAAAACAATCTCTTAAAGATTAGCAACAGCAGTTACACCGTATTTTACGCTTCATGATGACAGAAATTGCGTAAACAACTTCAATAATTTAGGTCCGATAAATTAAACTTTCATTCTCGATCATACTATACCTGACACATAGTTCTAGGCATAACTTTAACTAAAGTTAATATACTGTGGAAAAGTTTTGTTTGTGCAGTCCATTTGGGACTGAACTGTCATCATTCTTCTAAGGATCAAAATTAAATGGCAAAGAAGCCTGTTGTACATATCCATCAAATCCGCCGTAGTAATGATTTACGCATATACCTCGATCAACTCACAAACAGTGCTATTGATTATTTTCCAAAGTTTTAACTTGAGCAATTCACACTTTTTACAATCAATATATAATGACTGTAACAAATCAATGCATCGTTATCGACTTGGTTAGCGATCATTCTTGACATCCTCAATATAAACTTTTATTTACGTAAAACTCAACCTGATATATACTTCAACATTCATTTTCCAAGCTTGTTTCACAACTATATTCGATTTTCACTGAATACCTGTAACATAAATGTGACGATTTTTAGACAGGAGAAGAGTAAATGCTGATGGAATTATGCTTTATTGTATTTCTGCTCATAAAGAATCGCATCATTTACGTACAAAGTATGCGTTTATATATGCAACCAGAAGAAGATGTAGATAACAGAAAGAAAAATAATGAGCGAGCAAGAAGATAACGAAACCGTTAAAATAAATATTTATACGTTTCTGTAAAATAAACATGATCATCCTACAAAGTAATTCTTAGGCATCCTACCTCGAAGAGATTAATTGTCAGAATACGTATTTTGACTTGCTTCAACATCTGAACCGATTGAACACACCAGCGTACAAGAGAAGACGGTCTCTTAGTATATTGTAACGTCTTAGAATACCTGGTGTCACGACATGTGTGTCATTCAATCTGTGTTGAAGTTCTACGTTTAAAGTCGATAAGATGGTGGATACCTGACTAGTTCTGTGATCTGGATCTAAAAAGATTGATCCGATAAATGATATTGTTGGTAAATACAAAGTGAATCTTTTTTTTTGTCATACCAACCTTGCTGCGCTTCTGCAGAATAAACATTGATTTGTATTTTCTGAAGAAATCTTCTACATATATATTGACTCAACTTGACAATTAATGGTGCTATGATACGAAGGGCAACAGTGAGACCTCCATACCAACCAATCAGTAGAGTTAGTATATAGATGAAACTATTGTATTGTTTCACTTTATAAGTACATTCAGTTGGTGCACAAGAAGTGAAATAATCAGAAAAATGCTTTGTATTATTCCAGTGATCGATTAAAAATTGATCCAGAATGGACAGAGTTGAAGTATTGGGTAAGAAATTTAACAAGGTCGAACTATTTAATGGCTTAGGCCAGTCACTAGTAGGTAGGCTTGAAATCCATTTGACTGTATTGTTGAGACATGTAGCTGAAAAAAAAGCATTCAAGGTTACTACTAATGAACGCAGTACATGGCATGCAACCCACTTTCATTCCAGGAATGACAAAGTCTGCTGGTGGATATGGATCCATTATTCGAAAGTAAGGACGTCGTTCAGTAGCCCAATCATAAGTACCCGCTTTGTATGTTGCCGTAGTGGCTGATGTATAAAATAGAAAGTTGTTCAAGGGATCCTATCAAAAGATGGTTTATGTCAATTGTGGTTCATAGAAGTATGAACGAAACATGTATGTTTATCGTTCTCAAGCTGTGCCAACCACCAAAGTTATGCTTGCGACAATGAATACTGTTCAAGTTATGACTTAGCTCAGTTTAGCAGTTAATAATCTACTGATTGCAATGGTACTATCAAACTACATAGTCAATGGTGAGTGTTCAGATATTTATGCCACAAAAATGAAGAAAAACAAATTCAATAGAAATCAAATCAGTCCAAGATAGCATTGAAGAACATTTCGAAATAAAAGATTGATTATCCTTCTGGAATTGGAACTTGTCGAGCTGGTAGTACAGACATTAGCCAGCTCACAGATGACTTGAATAGAAGAAATCTTGCTATTAAACACCATTTTTTTGCATCAGTCTACTGAACTTCTTTGCTCGAATTCAGTTAAATTATCTATGGGATGAAAATACTAGACTAGCTAGATATTTTGATAATAAACACATAAAAATACAGTGGACTCTTTAAATATACGACCACCCATACAATGAAATTTTTGTTAATGGTAGTCTTTTGTTTTACTACGACTTGAATATGATGAGAGATGGTCGCCGCCCCATGATTTATCTCTCCAAGAAACTATCGAAATTATAGGATATTTCTATTTAATTCTCGGTTATTCTTTGCAACGATCAAATCATAGAAAGAAGATAAACACTGTCAGCAATGATACTAAAATGAGTGATCTTACATCTAAGCAGTTTATTAACGATTTCATGAGTTTATTATCAAAATATCAGGCTAGTTGAGTATTATCATCCCATTGATATTTAATTCAATATAAAAAAAAGAAGCTCAGCAAAAAAGATTCGATAGCATTAGTACTACTGCATTTATGACGATAAAAATTGAGATATTGTACTCTGTCAACATTTCATAGACTAAAGACTGAGACGCTGCCATTTAAGACTTGTGCTTATTTCATGTCTGTCTAAATAACTTAATCGATATGTTTTGGTGGACTTTTCTTGAAGAACCAATATTATTACTAATTGGATTTGATAGTTACAAATAAATATACTATTAATGAATAGTGCAGAAGGACACTTTACCAAAAGCCACTAGAAAAATTGAAGATTTTTTTGAAACTATTTATTAATATTTAGTATAAACTCGATATATTTAGAAAATATTAACTGATCAGTGTATGATCTTCTCATAGTGTTTGAACTTTTTTCCAAAGATTATCTTATATAGGGGAAGCACTTTTCTAATATAGGTTAACCTTTGTTGTCTTCTGTTCTTTTTGTTTTTTGGTCTGAATAGTTCACTGTTTGAATCCTTTTATTTATTCGTAGAAAATCATGATAATTGACTTACATGACTAAAGGAAGCATTCTCATGACGTTGGTAAAAGTTATTCACAACTTGATATTGATCCGAGCCTGGCACACTCATCTGAAATGCGTTTGTATGCACTGCTGAGTAAACACCACCTATTTGAACCATAAACATAAGTAGTTGTCCATAAAATGACGATGTCTTTAGATCGTCATCTGTCTACTGAATGCGTCTATGAGAAAATTCGCTTGATCATCGAACAATGCATTTGATAAATGTTGAGCGTTCACCATATTACTGGAAGGATACCAGGTTAGAACATTATTCACAGCTGTTTTCGTAACTGAACAATGCATTGAAAATAGTCGAAAGACAGCTGTGGCTATTAGACGAAAGTCAAGTGGAGTCATCTTTGCCGTTTCTGCATTGTACAATGAACTGATCCATTTGTCCGATAATAATTCACTGGAACATATCTATTTAGACAAGAAAGCAAGTCATTTACTTTATAGTATGATTATACTTTAGATATCGTAAATTCTCGAATTTTTCTAATTTTCTTTCTAACTGGATTAAATAATTTTACCTTACTAGAGATGATAATTTAGCATTTAACTAAATAAAATTGCACTATATATGTGTAAATCTTAGTATTCAATGATACCCATCTTTATGTGTGATAAACATACGAACTAGAAATGACTTGTGAAATCATTATAGAACTACTACTCTGTGTTAGAATTTTCTTGACTATCCCTTTGAGGACGGGTGGTCCATTTTTGGACCACCTATTTTTCAGTAAAGAAAAAAGTGTTTATTTCACATTAAACTATTAAATATGTGAGGTCACTAAGGTCATAAACAACTGCATTTATCATTTCATACTTTTCTTTTCTTTCTTTCTCTGTCTCGTATAAATTATTTTCAAATATTCCTTGTTCTTGCTGGTGAGGTACAATGACGTCATACGTTTTCTCGTCTCCTCTGATCTTTTGTTTTCGAGAATATTCTCATTCACTATTGGGCGTATATATATTCTCGTTCTCATTGACGAATTTACATTGTCCTTGAATTTGAGAAACATATCATTTTTCCTTCTAACTAGTACTCTATTTCTTTATACCGTTTGTACCATTAAAACTAAATAAATGGAATTCTATGGAAATGATAAAGGCGACGACGAGTCGTATGATTCATATCCCAGTGATGATACTAGCGAGAGTGACTTCGATTTCGATTATGATGAGCTAGTTGATAACTTGGATGAGCTTGAACTTTTTGACGAAGATATGGACGTATATGCAAAGGAGCTGAATTTAATGAATGAAAGTTATGTCACGGATGGTGGCTTTACCTCAATCTTTCTCAAAGAACCAACTCCAGTTGCAGTCTTTAGAACCTTTTTTAATGAAGAAATTTTAAATCTGATCACTGATCAAACAAATATTTATGGAAAAGGAAAGAAACAAAGTAATAGTTAGAGAAAAACCAGTAAATGGAATGATGTGAGCAAAAAAGAGATTGAATCGTTCCTTGGATTGGTTATCCTAATGGGTATCAATGACTTGCCGAATATAAAACTTTATTGGAGTAAGGATATGGTATTCCATAATATATTTATCAGTTCAAACATGTCACGAAATCCTTTTCTTGAAATTTTTTATAATTTACATTTGGCTGATAACTCCTTGAAACAAAAACGAGAATCTAAAGACTACAGTAAAATTTACAAAGTTAAGAATTTTACTGAAATTTTGCGGAGGAATTTCCAAAAAAATTATAACTTTGGCCGCTACGGTACAATCGACGAAAGTATGATAAAATTCAAGGGAAGATCAAGCATCAAGCAATATTTACCTCTGAAACCAATAAAAAGAGGTTATAAAGTTTGGTGTTTATGTGATCCAATCACTGGTTATTTATTCAACTATCAAATCTATTTAGGAAAAGAGGAATCAATGGAAAAGAAACGCCTTTGGGCGAACGTGTTATTTTCGATCTTATATCTAGTCATAATTTCCAAGGAAAACATCTATATTTCGATAACTTTTTCACTTCTCTTAGATTATTAGAAAACCTAAAGCTACAGAACATAAAAGCTTGTGGAACTATCAGACCAGATCGGGCAGGTATTCTGTCGGATTTTGCTAAGAAGAATAAGATGCAACAAGGCGATTGCAAGTCAATAATTACATCGAGCAGCATGGCCTTCATATGGATGGACACTAAACACGTTTTTTTGGCTTCGAATTATCATAAAGACAACGAAGATGTTCCGAGTTCCTGTCGTTTTCACAATGGTCAACGTACCACGATTGCCTGTCCGAAAGCAGTAAAAGATTACAATCAGTTTTCACATGGAGTTGACCGATTCAGTCAAATAGTATCGTGCTACAATCTCGATCGCAAGTCTAAAAGGAACTGGCTGAGAATGTTTATTTATTTTCTAAATGCATCCATTTTCAACTCATTCATTTGTTATAATCAGTTAGCTCAAGATAAGTTAACATACTTGAACTACATGGTTTCAGTGGCGAAGTCTCTCTGCTTCGGTAGTGAACGAATACGTCGTGAAAGACCTCCTTCTGAAAACAAATCTAAAATAGCATCGCCAAAAACTGTTCTTAATTTTGATAATGAAATGCATTTGCCTGTGAAAGGAAAAAGAAGAAGATGTGCGTATTGTAGCAGCAAGGAAGGAAATTTTCGATCCAACATCAAGTTCTTTACTTGCAAATTGCCGTTTTGTTTTAAAGATGAAAAAAATTGTTTTTTTGATTATCATAAGATTTTTATGTAGTCATTTTGAGTAAAAATAAAAGAAAACGGTTGAAAAATGCTTTTTCTCTATTAAAAAAATTGCGACGTCAAAGGGATATTGAGAGAAAAATAGATTAAACAACTAAAAGCAATAATATTAATTCATGTGAATATTAGCATTTTTTTTTATTAGTATCAACATCAGTTTCGTAGAACTGTATGATTTTGTATTCGTAGGTTTTACTATCTTCGTTTCATCTAGATAAATGGCATTATTTAAGAAATGTTAGTATTAAAGTTCAAGTTCTTTCAACGTTTTTGTTTATTGAAACTACTCCTAGCACCAACACTTGTTGCAATTAAAATCAGAATAGATCTTGAAAAACAACTTCGATAATTGTATTATTGACTTTCGCAAAGATAGTTTCAAAGCTATTGTTTGATTGTAACTATCATAACTTCAGTGACTTCATTTCGTTTGAGTTTATCTTAATTCGAAGTAAACATATGTATCTATATTGTGAAACTAAAGCGCTGAAATTTCTACTGGTAGAAAATCGAATCAACGTCTCCTCCTCCCTAATAGACTATAATAGAGGAGTCCTAACGAAAATTACAGATCGTAATAGACAGACTCCAATATGAACTGCTTCCTTCTTGTAGTTCAAAAAGATAAAATAAAAGATGATGAAAAAGATTGCACTAACGGTTCTTTCTGAACAATATTTGCAACTATCCATTGCTCTGATGTTTTTCTTTATTAAG